>JAIPRK010001889.1:0-17187 GCA_025469195.1 Chaitophorus viminalis
TTGAATGCAATGATAGATATCATTGTATACGAATAACGATTCTGAACGGAGTTAATATGTTTGTCTAAAATGTGTATATAATAATATAGTATTTTGTATTTAAATTGAATTATAATGCAATTTCGTAAAAATTTAAATTTAAAACAGTCATAAAATTTTTCTTCTTAAGTCTGGTAGAATTTTTTTTATATACTTTTGAAGGTAAGCTTATGGACAATCTAGTGATAAAATTTTGAATCTTAAGTATAAACAGAAAAAATTTTATGAATTTTCAACTACAAAATAACTTGCAAATTATCGCGATTTTAACATATTTTATACAAATTTGAACTTTATAGGCTTATAAAAAATAAAAAAATTTAAGTGAAACCATCTCCGATATTTTTTAGTTACAATTAGTATTACTTATATTTAATCCTTTAATTCATTTTCAAGAGTTTTTGGACAGCCAAAAAAATTTTATAGATATTTAAAAAAAAAAATTTACAAAAATCGAAAATTTAAATTATCTATAAATAAGTCAAAATATATGTCAAAATACTTTGAAAACTTAACCATGTATAGAGAACACAAATATAACGATTTGGTGAAAATTTCAAGTTGTTGCGGTTTTTTGTTTTTGAGTTAGAGCATTTTAAAAAAAATGAATTTTGTAAAAACGTGATTTTGCGTAAAATTTCCCGTTTTTCGTAATTTTTTTAACGTTTTTTTCAGTTTTTGCAAAAAGTATTAAAAAAGTTGGATTTTTGAATTACTCAATTACCATCTACATTCACTTTCCTTTCAGAAAAGTTGCTATATAAGCAAATCGAAGCATTTTTACTGCAAAAAAAGTTGTCGTCAGACACAAAAAAAAAAAAAACACATCATTGTAAAATCAATAGATTCCATCACTCCGTTCAGAATCTAAAAGATCTTAGATTAATACCTAACAAATTGTTTTTGACAAAAATAACAAGACTGGACGTAGTATATTTGCTTAAAGAATATTTTGAACATGACAAAATATTGAAGTATTTCTCATCAATTAATAGGAATTGTTACATATGTGCACTAAAAACCGGTTAGGAACAAGAAACACATAAATTGGAGTACCAAAAATATGAATATAATAATTTACTATGGTATGGTACTAGACATGTAATTTTTAACTGAATGGAAAAGTCACCTCGAATTTACTAAATAGACTTATGAAACAATCTGAGAATAAATTGGTCGTTTCTTAACTCTTATCTATCGATGCTATATAAATACTACTTATAATTATTATAATAAATTTGATTTTCCTCATTATTAATTATTTTTATTCGTTAAAAATGTCATGATTATAGTCGGAAATAAAATGATTACAAAATATTGTAAAAATATTTTAAATAAGCATAGACTATAATTTTTTTCTCATGCTTAGTATTTCTAACTCATAAAAAAATTATTTGAGTAAATATATTTATTAACTAAAATAGTATTCCATAAGTATTTTAGATAATGTGCCTAAAACATAATAAGTTTGGATAATGTTTTTAAAATATATCAAATAGATCGTATACACATCACTGTATATTTTATCATAAATATTATAAATTTCATCATATCATGAATGCGTAAAAAATGATACATCGTAAAAATGATGTCGTAGAAATGTATTAATCTCAAACAATGTGGTAGTATATTAGTATGTATGTGTTAATACCTAATACCTGTGTTATTATTAATCATGAAACTCTATCTAATTAGTTATTACTCGTACTATTATGATCTACAATAAAAATCTGTTGTTTGATTTTATAAGTATATATAAGTATTGTTAATTTATTTTCTCATTGTGGGTATCTAGAGTATCTGCCTATAATTATAGACAATATTTTCAACTATCCCTTAATAAATGGAAGTTAATTGATTTTGAGTAATCCAATCTTGAAATATTTTTTTCTTTGTATAGGTTCCATGGTTTTATATTGGAGATGACTTTAGAGTTGGTAATACGACTACTAAGGTAGTAAGGTACAAAAGCGCAAATTCGTTTTGCGCTTTTGGGCTTAACCGCTTATGGGCTACAGCTGGCTCAGCCGCTTCTTTTTTAGTATTTTGATGCCTTATATTAGTAATTTTTTTTATAATTTTTCTACATGAAAAATATTTCATAATTTATCTAAATATATAATGTTATTTCAATTTTTTTTTTTTGGGGGGGTTACATTAAAACAATTAAAAACTATAAACGTTAATAGATTTTGACTGTAATAGTCCTGATGCGCTTAAACCAGTTGTTTTCTGCATTTTCCGTAACTACAGAGGATTTCGCAAAAACCACCTTCATATTTGTTCACAAATAAAATAATATATTTATCATAACATAGATACAACATTCAAAAACTTCTAAATCTATAACATTTAAATAATTGAAAATAAAAACCAATAAATTTACTGTTTATTAATAAATATTATTTAATTATCAGGTACTCATGATACCGGATACTGGTGTTTATGTACACAACAGTTGTAAAACATGTTTAAACAATAGGTACATACCAAGTAAATAATATCAAACGTCAAAATGATAAAATGCTACAAAATAAATACAAATCTGGATATTTTATAATATGTAATAATTTTTAAAATTTAACAGGCCGAATAATGCAAATTATAATTAAATACAGGCTCGCTTTAAAATCGTGAACATAGAGGTGTGAATAGGTACTATAGTTTGTACAAGACATAGAGTACATTTGCAAGTTGCAACGGTTTGATTGTAGACCTATATACCAAATCAATTAAAATGACTGGTGAAAAACGGGTGGGCCTCGCTTTGCTGTACAGGGGGGGGGTGGAGTGCACCTCATATATAGGATAGGTCATTATTACAATGGATTTGTTAAATTTAAATGGAATGATAAATATCATTGTATACGAATAACGATTCTGAACGGAGTTAATATGTTTATCAAAAATGTGTATATAATAATATAGTATTTTATATTTAAATTGAATTCTAATGCAATTTCGTAAAAATTTAATTTTCAAACGGTCATAAAATTTTTTCTTTAAAGCCCGGTAGAAATTTTTTTATATATTTTTGAAGAATAGCTTATCAACAACCTAATGTTAAAATTTTGAACCTTCAGTATAAACAAAAAAAATTTTATGAATTTTCAACTACAAAATAACTTGCAAATTATCGCGATTTTAACATATTTTATACAAATTTGAACTTTATGGGCTTATAAAAAATAAAAAAAATTTGAGAGAAATCATCTCCGATATTTTTTAGTTACAATTAGTATTACTTATATTTAATCCTTTAATTCATTTTCAAGAGTTTTTGGACAGCCAAAAAAATTTTATAGATATTTAAAAAAAAAAAATTTACAAAAATCGAAAATTTAAATTGTCTATAAATAAGTCAAAATATGTAAAAAGACTTTGAAAACTTAACCATGTATAGAAAACGCCAATATAAAGATTTTGAGAAAATTTCAAGTTGTTGCGGTTTTTCGTTTTTGAGTTAGAGCATTTTAAAAAAATGTATTTTGTAAAAACGTAATTTTGCGTAAAATTTCCCGTTTTTCGTAATTTTTTTATCGTTTTTTTCGATTTTTTAAAAAAGTATTGAAAAAGTTACATTTTTGACTTGCCCAAGTACTATTTACATTCACTTTCCTTTCATAAAAGTTGCTGTTTAAGAAAATCGAAACATTTTTACTGCCAAAAAAGGTGTTGTCAGACACAAAAATAAAAAAACACACATCATTGTAAAATCAATAGATTCCATCACTCCATTCTGAATTTAAAAATTGGAAGTGGAAAAATTTATGGTTTTAATATTAATAATTATTATTTTATCTCTAACATTAACGATACGTTCACAATATTCTGGTAAATCACAGCCAAAAAAAGGTTAGTTTTATACTTAAGTATTACGTACATACCTTTTACATAAAAAAAGTATAATAACTTTTAAATATGTTTATATATTTAAAATTATGTTTAGTTATTATTTGGTTATAAAGATTTATAAAATAATAATAATAATAATAATAATGTATTTTTGATTCAAGACGTAGCATTGGAAATGTATTTGAATTTTAAATTAATTGTTGTCTACTAATAGGTCCTGGAATATCATCATGTAGTTATTATGGTTACATTGATGACAAATGTAACAAAATTGATCCAATACCAATTGATATCATATCAGAAGAGTGCACATCGATAGTTTGGGATGGGTTAACTCTTGATAAAGCGTACAATGTCCAATATAGTTATAATGACGACGATGATCAAGGTTAGGTTTAGATTCAAAATATATTGACCCACACTAGGTTTCTATAAATAATCGTATCTTATATTTTTATGATCAATTTTAATATAAATAATTTTAGGCGTTCTGGATCGACTTCTGAAATATGGTACACCCGTATAAGTGTTTTACGGTCAGTCCACTCAGATAGTATGGACTCAAGTTTTTGGTTGTGACGGTTCTACTGCAGTAATTAACACTAATCACAATATGGAAGGACTAAAAGCTTATATGGATGCACACTCAGGGATCGCAGGACTGATTCTTACAGATTTAGAGCTAGATGTAAGTTTCTATTTATAAATAAATATATTGAGATTGTGCATTGACGGAGGTTTCTTCTTATTGTATTCATTACTCTGACAATATAATTTATTTATATACTTATAGTTCTAGTTATACTAGTTATAGTGTAAGTGACAAAAAACGATGTTACTTTAGTTACCAAACAAATAAATTTATTATAAATATTTCATTTTTGTAACATCAATTCAGAGAAATATATAAAGTTTAGTTGTCATGTTTTAATTGGTTAATATGTAGGAACATTTTGGAATATAGAATGAATCACTATTAAAAAATAAAAATGTGTAGGTAAATGAAACTTTAACAATTATCGAGGGGTAAATTACTGATTGAGTTATTGATAAATTTATTTATTTCCATCAATGATATTTCGATAAAGTGATATATCAAATAAATATATTATTTATTTATAAATGGTATACAAAAGTTTTATTTTTTTTTTTTTTTTTGAAATTAATATTAATAGATTAATAAAAAACGGGATGCATAGTATATTTTAATTTTTATTTACATAAAAACATTAATTTATAGCACATAAATTCATTTCATGTAATTATTTTTAACCATACTAATACTTACCATATTTTGTTTAAGCTTTAAAAGTTAACGTTGCAACTTGCAACTATGTACACAAAAAATGATTTATTATTAGTAACATTATGTGAAAATTATCACTATAGTCGAAACGTGAAATCATGGAATGAAAAATTAACCTTATAATTGTAAAAATAATAATAATTTATATCATTTTATTAATATTTATTCATATAAAAACCATAATAATAATATATTCAGCAATTACAACGTTGAAATATAAAATTGTTTATAATATGTACATCGGTATGTTTTTGATTCTTTCTAAAAAAGGTTGAACTGCACCATTTCTTAATGATAATGGTTAATCTTAATTCTTAAAATCAAATTGTCTATTGACTATTGATCAAAATTTTTAATATAATGAATACAACACATTTATTTGTATAGGCAAAATCAACAGAATGCAAAGTATCTTACGTTATAGCAATGAGAGAAATGTTTCCTGGCCTGGAAATTGCCATCAATCTTATGGGATATAGTCTATTAGACTACTATGCAGACCCGAAAATAGAGTGTGAGAGTTTAATTATTATTTTTTACACTTGTGCTTATGAATAATACATACATATATATATATATATAAATAGGTACCGTGTGTCCCAAAAAACAGGGGCCACTTTACCACACATTATCATTTAAATATTTTTCAATTCTGTTTGCGGGACATTATACTAGACTAATGGATCGTAAATTTCCATGACTTTCAATTTTTTTAACTCATGTATCTTGCGCATGCTCAATAAAACTTACATTTTTTTAAATGGCAACCCGTAATTTGAATATCATATTCGGGTTCATCGATTTTTTTCAAGCAATTTTGATATATCAACTTATGTCCTAAACCCAAAATTGACTAAACTAGAGCTAAGTAAAATTCAATTTAATTCATTTTTTTTTCTAACTATACGTACTTATTTTTAAACTAATTAACTATTTACTATTTATGAATTATTATCTTATTTTGTTATTACACATTATGAAACTGCATATGGTCTTAATTGGCCGAAACCAAAAAAGAATAAGAAGTGTTTTTTTGTTTCCATCAGAATTATAAATAAGTATCTATAAGTATAATAATGAGCATAAACGCACCAAACACTTTGGTATTGATACTGTATAAATATGGATAAAATATGGATAAAATATTCAACTGATTCTTATTCCTAGACTAAAGTACAAGAGTGTCTAGATATAATAAATATTCCTAGTGGAAAGACATATTACAATGTTGCGTTAAACGCTGCATCAGCAAATTCTTCCGTATTGCTGTGTAAGACAACATATCAACAGGTTAGTAGGTATATGTAATTTATTAAACTTACCGATTGCTTGACTTTTATGAAATCACTACACGAACGAACAATTAATACTGATTGATAACAAATAGTAAACTATATTTATTTATAATTTAACACATACAGATTTAATAACATGTATTTAAATCTTTGGTTTCTCTTAAGTCCGTAAAATTCTATATTATCTTCTTGTCTTTATAGCTTATTATATGTATAAGGTATGTAATATTTGGTTATTTAGAAATTGTATAAATGTGATTTGAGCAATATATAAATATGTTTACAAATAAAGACATTATATAAGAATAGTGCGAAGGGAAGTTACCCTGCAGTGATGGAACCTTTTTGGTTATTTTTCTTTTTCAACCCTAGCAAATCCTGACACTTATGTCTTTCAAGACGTCGAGGAACCAATGTGTATTTTAACCATAATTGTATAATGATTTACATGTAATGATATTACCTATTTTGTTTAAATTCTGTGAAGTTTATGCAATTTCCAATGAGTTTTTCCACGTACATACCCATATCTATGCATAATTCGTACATTGTATTATATAATTTATTAAATCAGTTGCTAATTTTTATATAATTATAGATTTGTATCAATCCAAGTAAAACATCTAGTTATTGCGCAGACACAACAAAATCATTTTTTGAAAAAGTAACATTTTTTTTTTTAATGATAATAATGTAATTTGATTTAAACATTTTCATTTTATTATTATTGCACGCAAAATTTTAGGGACAATTTATCAAGCAAAACGCATCAGGGTTTGTTGGTACAAATATTCAATCTTGCTGTCCCCAATAATGCATGTGATTGTGGTCGTCGATTTGCACCATTTTATGACATTTTAGATGGTTTTAATGATAGTCCTACTCCAGAATCTATATATATATATATTGGTAAAATAAATTTATAAATATTAAATATATAACATGGGTAGTTAAAATTATAAAGTATATTTACAATTTTATGTTATGCTGTTTTTTCTTAATGATAAATCGCGACGAACTTAAAAAGACAAAATTGTGTGAATTTAGTATAAGGAGTAATAAATAAACGAATTTTCAACATGATATTTTAATTTTGAAATTTAATTTCTTAATTCTTAGGTATATTTGAGCAATTATTGTCATACTTAGTTAATATTAATGAAATTAACTCCCAAAACAAACATATTTAACTATTTATAAATTATATAAAGTACACTTTGAAGTTTTGAATATTATCAAGTAAATTTTAAAATTAATTTATTAAGATTATTGACAGTTTTCAACAGGGTAATTTAAAACATTGACATATATTAACATAAACAATTATACTATATGTCAATATATTATGTCTAACATATAAAATTATTACCTACCTATAAACAGTGGCGTATCTCAATTTTTTTTAGGGGGGTCTAAAAAATAAGTAAGTAAATATATATTTGTATATAAATTTTCAAGGTAAATCTTCATAGTACACCTTTTTTAGCGTATTAATTAATTTTTTTTTTACATGATACATTACAATCATAATTTGTCGATATGTCCCCAATACAGTATTTTGATTTAAACAAATATAATATTATGAAAATATTCGTCCGAAATATTTTACCTTGACAATATCGATGTACGATATACTATTTATCTATTATAATACGCAACACACGTAATAATATTATGTGTGTTGCGGTATAATTGTTATAGTTTTCTATAATTGTCAAAATGAAAGTGTATTTTCGTATTGGGATGCCTATCTGTCATTACGGACTTGCCGTTAATTGCACATTTTGCGAATTGAATGCACGGTTAATGCGATATAAACGATTGCACCGCCGTGAATTTCGCTTCCGACCGTTGCGCGCACACGTGTGGGGGTCCTAAAACCCTTAGTGAGGTACCCGGTCGTGTCCGCTATATAAACCTAAAACACGGGTCGAAAAGGCACATCGCACATTCAGCAGTCCCGTAGCGCACACATCAACTATACACATCATAGACCACGGACGTTGAAGTCTCCGTGCGCAATATCGTACACACGTGTCCGACCAAGAACACCCGAACAATATCCGAAAATGTTCAAGTGAGTACAACTACAAACCATCATTACATTATTAATATTACAGTATATACAGAATATATATATTGTACTACACCAGGGTAGGTTTTAGTTTTTTGCTTGGGGAGGGGCCAATATTTTTTGATAAGTTTATATAATATATGTATATTATATATACTTAAAGTAAAATAATTACTAGAACTGGGCCGATATCCGACGTTAATATTGGCATGTCAGGTATAGGTTGTTTTTTATTTTAACCGATAGTAAAAACCGATGTGTATATAATGGTTATTTTTTTTGCATTTTTGTTGTAAATACTTAATAATTAATAAAATAATAAATATCAAGTAGCTATACTTATAACTTATATTTTTGTTTTTTAATTGATAATCATTTAATGCTTATTTTTCAGTACAGTAATTTCAAGTTTGATTATTTTAATATTTCATAAACATATATTATATTGTTTTATTTTTTTGTCCATTTATTCAACTAAAAGAATATTTAAAATTATTAATTTATTATTAATTATCCTTGAGGAAATCTAATATGTCACATAATTTATATGGTACAACGGTTTATACATCGGGTATAGATTTTTGAAAAATGTATCGGGTTTTTAAATTTTATATCGGTTTATAGAAATAAAATATCAGATGAATTATCAGTTTTATATTAGCAATATAAATCGAAATATCGAATATTGGCCCATCTTTAATAATAACTATAGTAAAATTATTAAGCAACTGTTAAATAATACAGTAAAAAAATAGTGTATTAAGTTATTATTTGTAAAAACTGACAGTGTATTAACACAATATACCTAATATTAATAACATTAAAAAAAAAAATATATATATATATATTTATATATAACCATGACCATCCATTTTTGAGAAGTTCAAACCTTGAAATAAAATTATTAAGAATTTTTATATAACTTTTGTAGTTTTAAATATCATAAGATTTATATTGTACATTTAAATTACCTTAGTTGTAATTATTTAAAATAGAAAATCTAGATTTAAATTTTTCATAGCGACAAAGCGATTAATTATATTTTCAATTGATAACTCGAAATCTCGATATAACAAAGTCTCTCTTGACCTATTTGAGAACGTAACCATTGTTTCAATGTAATTTACATTAATAGAACCAGGAAATTTAGGAATATTTTGTTTTGGGGGTAGAAGGCCCTTATGGCTCCCCTAAACGCATCCACTGTACTACACACGATGCTCATGCGGTCTAAACATGTTGGGTGTACATAACTATATTACGTTCCGATAATAATTGTACAATATTATTATAATATGATAAATCAGTCAAACCAAGTAACCCCACCAAGTAATTATTAGTTGAGGTGTTAATGGAATATGGGTGATATAGGGTTTTAAAAAATAATAATACGCGTGATGAAGCTTTCAGGAAAAAATTATTTACTCGATAACAGATTACTACTTGTCCCGTTAAGTCTCACTGTCTCAGATAAGATAAGAAAATGACTTCCTTGAATTACATAGATAATATTTAAAAACTATAAATACGTTATTTTAATTAATATAAGCAAAAAATTACACATTATTATGCATTTGAAAACCGTAGTATATACAATAAAAATCGTAAAATACAGAAACTTGCAGTGCATGTTAAAAATATGCAAAATAAAACTTTGTATCTCGGATCTATTGGCTATCATATTCAAACTTGTAGCTTTTTCCTCGGTATTTTTTAATTTTTTTTTTTTTTTTTGACTGTTTAGAAAAAAAAAACATGCAAATGTATATAAATCGCCGGGCCCTATATAGTTACATAAACATTAGATTATTAGTGTACGAAAATCGTTTGCAGTCAATTGAAAAATTGCGCCAAATTGCAACGTAACAATTATAGACATTTAATATAATATTATAATATTTGTACGTTTTGTCCGCGCAGGTACACGATCGTGATCGCAACACTGGCCGTGTCGACGTCGCTGGTCGTCAGCGTGACCACGCCCGCGGCGGATCGCAAAGAGCCGACCGCCGAGGCCAGCCGCATCGTGGCGCACCAGCAGCACTACGTGACGGACAAGTACGGGTACGCGTTCGCGGCCGGCGGCGGGCCGTCGCCGTCGCACTACGGCGGACCGCCGTTGATCGCGCAAGTCGGACAGTCACAAGCCGCACCCTCGATAGGGTTGGCTGGGTACGGGGTGGCCGGACTTCTGGACATCATGCGGCTGCCGAAGAAGTACCTGGGCATCGCGGGCACCGTGGTGGTCGGCGCGCTCAAGTCGCTGGACGCGAGGAAAGTGCTCAAGGCCGTGCTGCTGATCGCGCTCGTCACCGTGCTGGGTGCCGTGGCCGCCGTGGCCGTGGCCGGTCTGGTGTCGCTGGTCACCGGCCTATGCGCGATCGCGCCGTACCTCAAGTTCTTCATGGGCACCGAGACCGGCGAGCTGTCCGACTCCCATCTGGACGCCATCGGCAACTTCGTTCTGGGCGCGTTCAACAAGTACGAGATGCAGCATCACAAGGCATAAGAGCCGCTGCGAAAGGCGTACGATCACTCCCGCCGTATTATATTATGCATTATGTAACGTAACACACGTACTATTGTCATGTATTATTATTATTTATTGTAAATTATATCAAACGCTCGTTTATACAAGCATATCCACTGTCTTGTCGTCCGTATAATACGCGATTGTATGCGCAAAATAAATTTTAAGTGTACTTGAACTCCATACACGTTTGTACCAACAATCTAGATATTAATATTATCATTATATTATACGGGTATATTAAATGTGTCACAAATCAGGGACTTCTAGCTCTAGAGAACATGAAAATATACGCTAAAATATGCTCTGAATTTTTTTTTTTTTTTTTTACTGAAAAATTGACATAATATATACTTTATTTATTATTATTTCTTTTATTAGTGTTTTTTTTTCCTACGTAAATAAATTGTATTTTAATTGATTTGAGAGTCATTCGTCAAACTCAAAACCTGATTGTGAGCCTTTTTACAAAACGAATTTATCATTTGATCTAATCGCCGCCGGTGAATACCAGCATTGTTGCGGGAAATACAATAAATTTTTATCGGTCCTACACATCAGTGCTTATGAATTTGAACATTGTAAATGTGTTTAAAATCGCGGTGTGTACAATAAATATGAGTAGAGTATGCTAGTAGGCATGATATAATATGACCTTTATAGCACTTAAAAGCTTAAAATATTGCTAAAAGCAAAATAAAATTAAGGATTTAGATTCCTTAGATCATGTACTTCTGTCTGACTCTGTTATTTTACTAAGCCTATAGTCATAATATTATATGACATCTTTAGTAATTTGGTTATTATTAGTACTTCGGTTACACAATCATTGAATCATCGCGGACCACTTGGCTTGCAAACATTTGATAACATTATAAATTATAATGCACACACTATTATTATAGTATAACGACTATTTGGGTGGCAATAGTTTTACAATTTACAAACCAATACGTTCCGGTAAGCGGAATAAAAATGTTTTATAACGAATATTTTTATTAGAATTTTTTTCGGTTATTGACAGTAAAAAATCTCAATTAAATAAATTAAAATTGGCGGTAGGAAACAAACTATTAATAAGGTCGGCTAAAATTACCTACAGAGATTGGAACATGGTGGTATATAAATATATTACTATATAGTATATATTATAGTATTACACCTACTTAATATATTACCCGTCTACAGTCGACAATTGTTTATATTTCCATTTATCGGATATAATATATTGCGTATTTCTTTACTGCGAATATCTATGTGATAGGTACACTGATACGTATAATTATTACACTAGGTAATAGCGATTTAAAGTCAAAAGAACCGTTTAACGGAAAGAATCCATCTCCTCCGTCTGCATTTGTCAGCGATAATGATGGAAATCTGTTTACGTTACTCAATTCAGTCCATAAATGTATGGCTTTTTGTTCGAAAAATGTTACCATAATATTATAAAATATTATGATAAATCTTGTATATTAATCAATCAAATAATTTATGACATAAAAATAAAAAACGGATGGGCCTCGCTCTGCTGTACAGTTGGGGGTGGAGTGCACCTCGTTTATAGAATAGGTCATTATTACAATTTTCTCAAATTTAACTAAGATATTACGTGTCAAAATTAAAATGTCATGTTGAAAATTTGATTACTAATTACTCTTTAGTTCTTACTATCCATGCAAACTTCACATTCAAACAATTTTGCATTTGAAGTTCGTCGATTCATCATAGAGAAAAAAACAACATAATTTAAAACCATAAATATTTACTTTTTAATTTTAATTATTTAATTGCCTGTGTTATACATTTAATGAAGATACATACCTAAACATGCGTTATATATATAATTTGATATTTATTAAATAATTTATTCAATATCAACATATAAATTTATATGTATAAAGTATCTTTAATTAAAGATAACTAATTACATTTTAACACGATAATCGATCCATTAGGCAGCAAGATGCTGGAGCAGAATTGCAATTAATACCATCTAAAATGTCATAAAATGCTTGGAATGGACGACTACAACCACATTCACTATAAGGGTCAGCAAAATCGATACTTGTCCCAACAAACCCTGCTGCGTTTTGCTTGATAAATTGCCCCTAAAATTGTGCGTGTAATAATAATAAAATGAATATGTTTAAATCAAATTACATTATTATCACTAAAAAAAAAAAAAATTATTACTTTTTCAAAAAATGATTGTGTTGTGTCTGCACAATAACTAGATACTTCACTTGGCTTGGTACAAATCTATAATTATATAAAAATTATCAATTGATTTAAAATTATATAATACAATATACAAATATTATGCACAAAATATAATATAGAGATTATATAATGCAATGTACAAATATTATGCACAAAATATAATATAGATATGTACGTGGAAAAAATCATTAAATATGTTAAATAACATATTTTTACCGCTTGATATGTTCTATCGCACTGCGGAATATTTAAATCTGCTGATGTGGCGGTTAACCTAAAACTGTAATAAGTCTTTTCGCTCGGAACCCCCATTTGCTGCAGCTGTTGTTGTACTTTAGTCTAGGAAAATGAATATAGTTGAATATTTTATACATAAATTTTACTATAATTGATTACAAACGATGAATTTCAATACCAAAGTGTAAGGTGCATTGCCGGTCACAGGTACAGTACCGCCGACTGTGAATTCGGATGTACAGTTATTAAAATCGCAGTAAGAAATAACATAGAAATCCAGATACTGATCTAGAACCTTGAAGTCCAACCCTTCAAGAACAAAATAAAATAATAAAATTAATAACTCGTAAAACGAGAATCGGTATACAAATTATTATAGGTACACGTGTAAACCAATCATTAATTAATTTATTAATATATTCAATAAGCGCCGCTTATAAGACTTACAGATATGTTAAGATTCAGCCCCCTATTAAACTCAATATAGCCTGAAACGATCCGAATTTATTCAAATACATTTAAATAAATTCGGTTATAATACTTAAATTTCGTTAGAAACATGGTAAAAAAAAAACTTTTGTGTTGGATATTACTTATTGCTGATTTGTAATCATGTCATCAACTAGGAATATACAACAAATTTTATCATAATGACAATACAGTAATCGTTGTAGTCTACAGTATCAATGTATAATTTAAATAAATCTAAATAATAAACTAAAATATTGAAATTTTTTAAAAATATAATTCAAATATAATATTAATTACATTATTATTGTGTCTATATAAATGCAAAAATAAAATATAAAATACCAACAGCTCTCATTTTTATTACAAGTAATAAAATTAAAGTTAAAAATCTATATAAGCTAATTAATATTATATATTATATAGTAATATCTAATATGTAATCGTAAGAGTAGCAAAATAAATTTAATGTCATGTGTATAAATAATAAAAATTTTGCTTGTTTTTTTCCACTGCGCGTATAAGATTCATTCGGTTATAGAACTCACTTTGTGCTGGTCTCAATGTGAGTCTTATAAGCGGCCTTTACTGTATGTTATACTTTATACATATGAGCACAGCTGTAGAAAATATTAATTAAATTCTCACACTTCATTACTGGGTTTGCGTAGTAGTCTAATAAAAATGATCCAATCAGTTCTATGCCAATTTCCAGACTAGGAAATGTTTCCCTCATTACTTTAATGTAAGCGGCAAGACTTTCAGTATACTCAAGGAATTCTAATGAAAACTCCTAAACAAACCAATGTGTTATCTTCATTATATTAAAAATCTTAATCAATAGCACGGACTAAGATAGATTTTTTGTTACATTTGAAAGGAAACATGCCTCGTAAATGTTAAGTTGTTTTAATAAAATTATTAAGTTCATAAAAATAAACTTGTTACGATTAATTCTCCATAGATGGCGCTGAATGTAGTGTACTCTGGTACCTTGTCTAGAGAAACATTTGTGTCACACTGATAAAACATTCGATATCAGTCCATTCTATCTTAGTCCGTGTCAATAGTTAATAGGTAGGTAGTTATTAGATTTTAAGAATTATCTATTATCATAAAGAAATATTTCAACCTTATACAGAGAATCAAAAACATAAATAGGTTAATAGGTACATAATACATAGATATAATTTTTGGAATTTCCATAATCTAAAAACTGTTTAATGAAATATTGTAATGTTATAATGATTTTTTATATGAATAAATATCATTATTTTTATTATTATAAGTTTATTTTTCATTCCATAATATTACGTTTCGAGTATGGTGGTACTTTTCTCATAAATAGTACTGATAATAAATCCTTAATTGTTTACACAGCTGCAACGTAAACTATCAGAGCTTAAACAAAATATGATAAATACAAATTTAGTTAATAATAATTACATGAAAAGAATGTATAAACATTAGTACTTTTGTGTAAATAAAAGTAAATAAAACACTATTCACTCGGTTTTTATTAATCTATTTGTATTAATTTAAAAAGCAAACTAAACTTTTGTACACTATTCATAAACAAGTGTATACATTTGATATTTCACTCTATCGACATTGCATTGACGGAAATAAATGGATTTATCAGTAACTCAATCATTAATTTACTACTAAATATTTGTCAAAATTTCGGTTACCTATACATTCTTATTTTTTAATGGTAATTCATTCAATATTCCAAGATACCTATCAACCGATTACGATTGAACACCTAAACGTTATCTGTATTTCCAAATTGTTTTTTACGAAACTGAAAGATTTACAATAGGTTTATTCGTATGGTAACTAAAGTAATATTATTTTTAATAAATTACACTATAACCCAAACTATAAGTACATAAATAATATGTATTGTCAGAGTAATGTAGGTATTCAATAACAAGAAACCTTAGAGTCCATCAATGGATAGCCTCAATGTACTTATGTATTACAAATTGAATTAAATTAACCCATACCAAGGGAAAACGAGACAAGTTGAATAGAAACTTACGTTTAGCGATAATTGTGTAAGAATTAGTCCTTTGATCCCCGGATGGGCATTCATAAAAGCTCCTAGCCCTTTCATTTCGTCAACAGCGTTAGTTGACTGATTATTAAGGCTACAACACAAAATTTGAGTCCATTCTTCCTGAGTGAAATGACCGTAATACGCATATACGGGCTTACCAGTTTGTAGAAGTTGATCCAGAACGCCTATTCAATATAAAATATTTAGAGGAAGGCGGGGTAAGTCCGTACGAGAGGCAAAAACCATAGATATGTCAATATTCGCTGTTCAAACGCTAATAAAAAAAAATTGTGCTATGGATTTTAATAATTTTTAAATGACAATAATAACTACTTCTGTGGAATCTTCTATTAAATTTTCAAGTATTTTGTATTAGTCAATTTTTTTTTTATCACCGATTATAAAATAAAAATGTAAAAAATTTGAATATTTCAAATGCCTATAAGTGGCTTAAAAATCAATATAATATTTTGAAAAAAATATGACATAGAGGAAATGCCTATATTAACAGCTGGTAAAAATTTCAAGATTCTGCGACTTATATTTTTTGAATTATAACAAATATTTAAAATCGTTTGAAAAAAATCATTATTTTATGCAATTTCGTAAAAATTAAAGTTTCAAAGGGTCATAACATTTTTCCTTTAAGTCCTTAAAGAATTTTTTTTTATAGGTTTTTGAAGAGTAGCTTATGGATAACCTAGTGTTAAAATTTTGAACATTAAGTATAAATAGAATAAATTTTATGAATTTTTATCTACACAATAACTTGCAAATTAGCATGATTTTGACACATTTTATACAAATTTGAACTTTATGGGCTTATAAAAAAAATTTGAGTTAAACGGTCTCCAATACTTTTTAGTTACGATAAGTATAACTTATAATAAACATTGTATTAATTTTTCAAGTTTTTGGACAGCCAAATTTTTTTTATCGACAATTATAAAAAAGAACGGGTGAGCCTCGCATTGCTGTACAGTTGGGGGTGGAGTGTACCTCGTTTATAGGATAGGTCATTATAACAATGGATTTGTTAAATTTGAATGCAATGATAGATATCATTGTATACGAATAACGATTCTGAACGGAGTTAAT
>JAIPRK010001889.1:21643-37797 GCA_025469195.1 Chaitophorus viminalis
TTTAAATTGAATTATAATGCAATTTCGTAAAAATTTAAATTTAAAACAGTCATAAAATTTTTTCCTTTTGGTCCGGTAGAAATTTTTTTATATATTTTTGAAGATTAGCTTATGGACAAACTAGTGTAAAAATTTTGAACCTTAAGTATAAACAGAAAAAATTTTATGAATTTTTATCAACAAAATAACTTACAAATTAGCATGATTTTGACACATTTTATACAAATTTAAACTTTATGGGCTTATAAAAAAATTTGAGTTTAACGATTTCCGATATTTTTTAGTTACGATTAGTTTAAATTTAAATAATAAGCATTGTATTACATTTTCAAAAGTTTTCGGACAGCCAAATAAATTTTATAGATATTTCAAAAAAAAACTTACAAAAATCGAAAATTTAAATTGTCTATAAATAAGTCAAAATACTTTGAAAACTTAAGCATGTATAGAGAACACCAATATAAAGGTTTGGTAAAAATTTCAAGTTGTTGGGGTTTTTCGTTTTTGAGTTAGAGCATTTTAAAAAAACGATATGATTTCTCAGTCTAGAATTTTATATATTTTATTATATTTTACATGTAATTTTATGTCAATATTCGCTGTTCAAACGCTTATAAAAAAAAATTGTGCCTATGGATTTTGATGATTTTTGAATGACAATAAAAACTACTTGTGCGGAATATTCTATTAAATTTTCAAGTATTTTGTAAAAGTCAATTTTTTTTTATCACCGATTATAAAATAAAAATGTAAAAAATTTGAATATTTCAAATGCCTATAAGTGGCTTAAAAATCAATATAATATTTTGAAAAAAAATATGACATAGAGGAAATGCCTATATTAACAACTGGTAAAAATTTCAAGTTTCTGTGACTTATACTTTTTGAATTATAACAAATATTTAAAATCGTTTGACGATAAATCGCTATTTTATGCAATTTCGTAAAAATTAAAGTTTCAAAGGGTCATAAAATTTTTTCCTTTTGGTCCGGTAGAAATTTTTTTATATATTTTTGAAAATTAGCTTATGAACAAACTAGTGTCAAAATTTTGAACCTTAAGTATATACAGAAAAAATTTTATGAATTTTTATCAACAAAATAACTTGCAAATTAACATGATTTTGACACATTTTATACAAATTTAAACTTTATGGGCTTATAAAAAAATTTGAGTTTAACGATTTCCGATATTTTTTAGTTACGATTAGTTTAAATTTAAATAATAAGCATTGTATTACATTTTCAAAAGTTTTCGGACAGCCAAATAATTTTTATAGATATTTCAAAAAAAAACTTACAAAAATCGAAAATTTAAATTGTCTATAAATAAGTCAAAATACTTTGAAAACTTAACCATGTATAGAGAACACCAATATAAAGATTTGGTAAAATTTTATGTTGTTACGGTTTTTCGTTTTTGAGTTAGAGCATTTTAAAAAAATGTAGTTTGTAAAAACGTGTTTTTGCGTAAAATTTCCCGTTTTTTCGTAATTTCTTTATCGTTGTTTTAAAAAAGTATTGAAAAAGTTGGATTTTTGTCTTGCCCAAGTACCATCTACATTCACTTTCCTTTCAGAAAAGTTGCTGTTTAAGAAAATCGAAGCATTTTTACTACCAAAAATCGTGTCCTCAGATACAAAAAAAAAAAAACACACATCATTGTAAAACCAATAGATTCCATCACTCCGTTCAGAATCTAAAATTGACTATATTTTGTTTTTAGTTTAAATATTAACATTATTTTTATCCATTTAAAATAGTACAAACAAAAAACAACTTTGTTCATTAGTAATCTTTTACAATATGATACTGATTCATAATACCTATAATAAGAAGAAACAGTGGCGGCGTGAATAGCTAATTTATGCGGCGGCCACCTCATGCAAAAGGGGGGGGGGGTATCCCAATGAGCAATGACTCCAGCATGGTGGATATATATCCATCTTGGACTCCAGTCTTCTGGACTTAGACAGCTAGACTAATTTTTAATTTATAATCACAGTCACATATGACAGACCTACAAAGTAAATATTAGGTACCCTAAGTTACAGAAATTGGTGGGCGGGTACTTATTTAAGGTAGTTGCTCCATAAGAAAAAAATTTCACGCCGCCATTAAGAACAAATATAAAAAAACAGAAATTTTAGACAATTAATAATTATATTTATAAGAAAACAAAAATACAACAACCACATAATTAACATAATCACTGATGGTAGTTTACATATTGTCTAAGCCAGTCGGTTTTGTTAGGTGAACTTGTAGATAACATACTTGGACTTATATCCATAGTATCAACAAATGATGATGATGTCTCTTTATCTTCATCTTCCTCAATATTAGCTAGTTTATTTGTGTCATCATCAAACCGTCTATACAAATCAGACATAAAATGTTTTGACCTGAAAATCAAAAACATGGCATTTACTAAAAATTAATAAGTTATGGTAAAAAACTGACAAGAACTTTAGTTCTAATTTCCTAATCTCACATCTATAAGCAGTAAAATTACTATCATATAATCATTCTTTAAAACATATAAAAATATAAATTTAAATAATATTAATGTGAAAAAATAATTTGATAATTATGAATTTAACATAAAATAAAAATAGAATTGTTTTACTAGTTGATATTAAAATAATTTAACTAATTGGTGACTAAAATCAAAATTTAATAAAAAAAATATTTTATCTGGGACGGAGTAGCCGAGGATTGCACATTTATAAATTTAAGCCTAGCCAAAAGGATATTTTCTTGGAAAAGAGGTTAACATTAACCATTATCTTTAGAAATCTTACACAATATTTTATTAAATTTTACATTAATCATAACAAAACAAACAATATTAATGACATCATACCTCTATATAATAATTAAAAAAGAAAAAATATACTAAATATTGCTTTATTTATTATATTATTATTTAATTTAATTTAATTTAATATTTTCCAATACATTTAGTAGAACTCACCTTGGGAGGACATAAGAATCAAATGGAAAGAAAGAATACAACCATTCGTCTTTAATTGATTGATCTGTAACTCTGATATGACCATCCATAACTACATAACAATATGTTAACTGATAAGTTTTAGTAATATATGCAAAACGGTTGACTACAGTTGAACAACATAATCTTAACGGACTTAAACGGCATGTGACAATTTTGGACAAATTTAGATTTTCCATAAATTTAAGATCTGTAACAAATAAATGTTTATATTAAACAATGTCGAGAAAATAAAAAAAATGGTGATCCATTATAAAATATCTTACTTCGTTTGCTATCCATAAGATCCTGATGCCTAAATGAAATAATGTAAAATAATGATTGACAAATTGAATAAAATACAGCATGACACCTCAGTAAATCTTCAGTTACTACTTTCACTGATTTATCTACCCTATTTATATAGTTATTACACCATGAAGAAATTTCAGAAAGGGTATTTTTCAGAACACTAAAAATCAGATAAAAAATATTTTCGTTAATAATGTACACATAGATGTTACACTTTAAATTCATTACCTATTTGATACAAATGGTGCTCTGCAAACAAAACTAGCTAAATAGCCAGCTGCTGCTTGCCGCATAGTAGATGGAGATGATACATCACAACATTTTTTCCACAACCAATTACTGAAGTTCTCGGATAAAGTAATTTTAAAACTAAGAAAATAATAAATTATATACTGAACATGGCTACTGTTATAGGTAGGAAGAATTTCACTTTCAAACACTGATAACAAGTCATGGTATAACAATTTAGCATTTTCCCATCTGTAAAGAAGAAAAAGTTATTGATTAACATAAATATTGAAAATATATTAAAAATGTTCTTCAATTATACTTACATTAAATTACCATCAGAATCATGACAAGAATTTTTCATATACAAAAACATCCTATTAAGACAAATATCCAACGTTCGTGAAAAACATTCTACTTCTAATTTCTCAGGGTCTACTTGCATACATTCCCCATCTACATCCATAGGAAATATATCTTCGATTTCAACATGAATATTTGACTCTAATCTATTTAATTCATCTTTGGGTATATGAACATCTATTTCCATTAACCTGTGTAAAAGTTATTTTTATTATACAATACAATGATTTGATCAATTATTACAAACTTACTTGTTAACAATAAGACTAAGGATTTTTTTTCTTAAAGATGGTTCATATTTAGTTATATATAATAAATTATGTACGTAATGAAGATTAGAATCAGCACCACTTTTTCTGTACGGAAACTTCTTTTGAAGAGCAGTTATTAATAAATCCTTTGATCTAAATTAATAAATTAAAATTAATAATGATAACAAACAATTTATTTATTTTAATTCCTTACAGCGGAATGACTTTTAAAAGAGCTTCAAAAGTTTTGTGGACATTTTGAAATCCTCTTTCTTCTTCTTCACTAGGCATACTATTGACACGATCATAAACTGTATAGTCAACTACAAAAATAATTTAAAATAAGTAGTCAGGGAAAATATTTAATAAAGTTGTTAATATGTTTACCATAAGAAAAACTTGACACAAGTTGATCTATTGCAAATTTTGTATGATAATTGTGCGCAGTGCAAACATCAAGCAGAAATCCACGGTATTCATTGACTACTTCATCACTTCTGTTCATCCACTTTAAAATCTAACAAAAAATATGTAGTTATAAACAATTATAAATACTACCAAACAACAAATATGATAATGAAAATATTTTATAAATTCCTAATTATTAATTATCTTTTATTAATATTTATATGAAATTTCAGAAACTTTTTTTTTTTTTAACTTAGGACAGTGATTAGCTAATTTAGCAAGTCGTTAATATTTTATGTTTAATAACCTTACCAATATAACTTTGACAAACAGTGTAAGGTTTTCATTTAAAATATTCACACAATTTCTTGCATCTTGCAATAACTTGACAAGTTCAGAATCCTGCAAATTATTTAAATAAGTCATTATTTTTTTATATAGATGGACAATACTTTTTGGTCGAATAGTTACATAATTATTATACGGTATATAAGTTTGGTTTAAAATAAATCTATAATATTCATTCATCTTTATTTTTGTATGGCATACAATTAGCTTATTATTAAAAATATTAAGTTTTTATGTATGCTCAGATATAAAAATAGGAATTAGGAGTTTTCACTTGCACTATGAGAGATTAAGCTCTTTCTATGAATAACATTAATTTCATTTGAGTTAAATTCATAACATAACCCAAAAATTTGTTTATCTTCTTGAGAGCTTAAGAGTTCTCTCAATGATTGTGTATACCAGTTTTACCTTTAATTCTCACCTGTTTATGAACCAAAAAGCCACTCTTATGTAATTGTTAATGTTGTAAAATCTTGGCCTGTGTCGTTTTCTTTACCCCCATTATACTTGACCGAGTTCATATGCATCATGCGGCTACTATTCATTTGGGATAAATTCTTGGGCATGGGTGTAATCTGTAATAGATTCATCTTTGATGAACCGGATAAAAATATTACAAGTTAGGTTGTTAAATAAGTATCGAGTTCAAAAACTTCTGAATATAACCACTTATTACATAAGGGTTTATTATTTCAATGGATTTATTTTGTTGAATCTGTAGAATATAATTGATTATAGTTTATATTGAGACATTTACTGTCACTATCAGGAATATAATTTTCTTATTCCAAATATAAATTTCAATAGTTTACTATAATAAATGTACAAACATATTTATACGAAATGTTTTAACATTTATAAACTAAAAATTATTTATCAAAAATTAAATATTAATTGTTGAATACAATGAATGACTTCAATGGTTAAGCTTAATAAATAAAAATATCACTTAAAATAAAGATAAATAATTTATAAATTGAATCAAGTTTTATGATATTAATTATTACTACTCAGTGTAATTAATGAAATTTAGTATTAATACAAAATACCTTAAAATTAGAACTCGTTTTATTCTCCCCAAAATAGATACATGTTTATAAATTAGCATACAGAAGACAATAAAATCATGAGTTTTTATAGCTTTATGTATTATTTACATAGATTACAAATATTAAATTATCTTTTGAACCATCAGGCAGTATCAAATCTTTTGGTACAGTTTCAAAAATATGATATAAGTATTTGTGACTTACAGACCCAAGGTTTTTCACTGCAATATTTTATTCATTCAGTAAATTAACTGTTAAAAATTAAAGTAGAAACTTATATAAGATCCTATTTAATATTACATTAGGTTAGTATCAAACCTATTTAGTTGTAACAATACTAGGTAAAATGTAATGAACAGATTGGATTAGATATTTTAATATATTTCATGTATTAAAAATCTCTTTTACAGGGATTTTAACATATAAATATAAGTACAAACAATTATTAATTTTAAACAAACACACAATAGATAATAATTTTGGTCAATTTACGTAGTACCTAGGTATTCTTAAAAATTAATATCTACATAGTAATATTATTTAAAATTAAACCATTTTTCATGGTAAGTAAATATTATTCAAAATTTCAAACAATTAATTTTAACAGTAATAAGAAAAGGTTTATTTCCATTGTGTCAAGACAAAAAAAATCAAATAGGTCATAAGCCAATGTTCTGTTCGCTAAGATATTACAATTAATCTTGCCTGTAAATAATTTTTGCTTGTGCAAAGAAGATCCAAATAAAGTTTTCTTTATTTTTCAAACATATGAAGTACTCTAATTGGAAATCAAGTTTTATGATTTATTTGTGTATTTAGTTAGTTATTTAAATGTTATTATAATTACCAATCAGTGTTTTGAAGTGTAAATAGTTTTAAATGATTTATATTATCTAAGTACTTACTTTTATTTCAATTCCAGCATCTCTGATATCACATATAAGATTATTATATTCAAGTTTTTCTTTTTCATTGTTTTGGTTAAAATTAATAAGCAACGCTTTTAAATTGTTAACGAGATTGAAATTAACTTTTCGACTTGGTAGATTATTCAATGTAGTGCTGTTTCGTTTTTTCAGTAACGTTGGAGTACTTGTGCTGGGCGCTCGCATATGATGCGAGCTACTTTTGGTAGTACGATATGAAGACATCTCAATCTGCAAAACAACAAGAGTAGAATGAAGTGCAACTTTAAAGAATAGTATAAACAGGGATTGGACCAATATTTCGACGCTTTAGGTCACAAATGTGTACGTGTACATGTTATGGTTATTCGACATTTTTACTTATTAACTATATAGGTATAATTCTTATTTAGACGTTCTAGTTGACAAATTTAGATAACATCGTTTATGGTTTCATAACGTGTATTCTACCGGATACGAGAATAAATTACAACTATGAAATACCAAATAAAAAGTTACTACTACGACGAGGTTCATTTTGCAATATACACGTAATTGCCCCCCCCCCCCCGAGAACACGATACATAGTTATGACCAAATTTCATTTTCGGTAAAGTAAACTGTTTGGTTTTAAGTAATATGTACCTAGAGAAAAGCTGCATCCGCGGTTGCCGGTAATGAAACCGCATGGCACGCGACAGTCGCGACACGTATTCATAGAATAATAATAATAATAATCGTTCATACCTGTGCGTTGGTGATGCGTGCCGAGGTGTGGAACGATATTAATACCGGCGGAATATTTTCATCGGACAAAATTGAAGACTTTCCGAAATTAAATACAGCGCAATACGACGATAAATAATACAAAACAATACGTTTAAGCCGTTTCTTGTTTTCCACACGCATGTACCTAATCAGACCCACAGCGGAACGAGACACGAGTGAAACGTGCAACTGAGCAACTCGATTATATTCCCCACCAGTCTCACCGCTCACCGAACCACACGGCACACCGGGAAAAATTTATTCTATATTACGTTCACCGTGGATTGACGCAGAACGGTAGAACGTCACAGTACTCGACCGCGGGCACACATTATAATTTAACATACTGTATGTATAGAAAAAAGATGTCTATGATTGCAGACTGCAGCAGCGCCGTTGCGAGTTGCTCATGGAATGTAAATCATGGAATCGCCAAGGTCTAACATGCACTCTTGTGGTATAAATTTTAACTAATGCAACTGGGCATAGCTAGAGTCCCGGACACCGGGGATCTAATGCGTAAATATTATATACCCGGACATTGTATGCGCATTTCTGCGTGACGTTATCATTACTATCGGTTATCAGTTAGTATAGATTTTTTTCAAACCAATATCTTTTTTGCATGTTGGAGTTGGACAAATTCATACAACTTTCTTCCTCTTTATATTAATCATTTTTTATAATAATATGTGCTTGCTTTGCCAACTTTTAAAGAAAGAAATAACAAGACTCAAGATTTTTAAAGTTGCTTATTGAATAACCCAACGGTAGGTATGGTCTATTATTCTATTTTGTCAATTTAATTTTATATACATAACATTGCTTTACAGTTTACACACATTACACTATTATATATTCTATTCTATTATATATCACAACATTGGGAACAAAACCAATTGCCTTTTTTTTAGGTTTAGGTTTAATACTTATATCACCCTTAACATGAAACCAAGTTAAACAACTATCACACAATATTGATTTTTTCAAACCAATATCTTTTTTGCATAGTGGACAAATCCATACAACTGTCTTCCACTTTATATTAATCATTTTCATTAATGATTTCCAGCTGCCATTTGTGAAAAAACATTTTACCATATTTATCTCAACATCTTCCTCTAAAATTGCACTGTGCAATTTTATCTTACCGAGTCAATTTTTCTATGTCATCAATGACATAGTTATTATACAGTGCTTTAATAAAAATATTTTCATCAGTAACTATCCATTTTAATAATATTTCCTGTTTTTTTTTTTTTAGCGCTGTGCTTAACAAACCAAGTTGGAGACAACAAGTTGAGAATGTTCAACAAAACGGATGTGGAGAGTTGAAACAGTATTTAGGAAAAATATTCAGGAAAAAACTAGACGTGTTAAGACCTTAATTGGGGCAAATTGATACAAGTATCAATCACCCGGGGGCGACAATATCTAAAAATAAATTGTTATATTCAGAATCAATAGGTTACGTAGAAAAAAATGGGAGAATACTAAATTTAAGGGAAATGCATAACATAATTGTATTTTTGCGTGTACTTTAATTTAAATGTTTGAACTTAG
Organism: Chaitophorus viminalis; assembly: GCA_025469195.1. NCBI lineage: Eukaryota > Metazoa > Arthropoda > Insecta > Hemiptera > Aphididae > Chaitophorus > Chaitophorus viminalis. Next base: position 30,837 of record JAIPRK010001889.1, read on the forward strand.
AATATTTTTATGTGCATTTTAAATTTATTAATTGGACTTGGAATAATTTGTAATAAATTGTAACAAGTTCAATTGAGTTTATTATTTTATTTACCTTATTCTTACACGACTCTAGCTACATCCTTGAGTAGTTGTACGCAACAGTATTATTAAAAGCATAGCATTTGTACAGTAGTGTATATTTCATCATACATTAGACGTTATTATTATTATATAATTTATAAAAATGCTTAAAAATTATATAAGTATTGATAATATTTTAAATATACATAACATAATATTTGAATTCATATTCAAATTATTAATATATAAAAATTATTAAAAATAATGACGTTGCGCAGAAGTCCCTGCGCATACGCATACAATGTCCGGGTATATAATATTGATGTATTAGATCCCCGGCGTCCGGGACTAGCCACAGCGTTTACTTAATCAATGGTTTAAAACATTCGATTATCATTATGAAATCAAAGTTCATGAGTTTATTTTTTAGTATGATTATATTGAGTTCCTCTACTCGACTTTATGTATACAATAAGCCTTAGTTAAGTATAATTAGCTTTATGTCTATTGTAATTAAAACTTATCGAATTAAAAAGTATGGAAATCGAACGCGAAAATGACAGTCAAGGTGCTATATTTTCACCAAGACCAAATAAATCGAATCAATTTTGCTCAGTATTTGGTTGTAATTCAAGGTCTAGACGCAATTCTGATTCAAGATTTCACTTTTCCGAGCGAAAATGAAAAAAATCGAGGCACAAAATGGATAAATGCACTTCTTATTGGGAAAAAAGTTTCTAAACACATGGTAGTTTGTTCATTGCATTTCCAACGTGATTATTTTTACCAGGTACATTTACCAAGAACTTTTAAAATGTAGATAATCATTTATTTCGTGTGGTTGATCCTTAATAGAAGATGTTTGTACATATGTCGCAAAAATAAGAACACTCATTTCGTTTTTATTAACGTTCCCACAATTAATAATATCTCCACTGTTTAATACATTTTCTTTCCACCATATTTCTGGTGGTCGGAGTAGCGTTGTAAAACCTATAAATCTCTGATAGACAAATTGTGTCCATTTTGCTGCATAGGAACTTAAAAATGTAGTATCCTGTATTGACAAAGGTTTTTAATGAAAACAACAAACTATTCTATGATAAACATAGACTTGTAGAATAATATTATAGGATAATGTTCATAACCCATAAATCTATGATGATAAGAGTTTATTTTTAACTATTTTATACTAAATTTGCATTAAGGGCATAGTAATCACTATTATAGCTCAAAAATTAATATATAAGTATACAAATGATATTATAACTAGTATTGATACAAGTGAAGGTAGAACGGACATAATATACAACGTAATTAATAATAAGGTATTTTATAACATATTATCAAGCTTAATATAAACCCAATTATATAAGTAAAGATATTATAATTATAATGTAATAACAATAGATAGATAGTAATGAGAGAGATTGAAATAAACATTAAACAGAAAAATATTGTATATAAAGATAATGTTTTTGGCAATGAGTGCATTTAAAACAGATGAAAGGAGAGTCATTAGTGGACTGATTAAGGCATTTAGATTAGATATGAATTGGGAAAAGATAGCTGATGAATTTTCCATGTGTGCATCTTGATTCTTCAGTAGGTACTTTATTTCATTAAAAAAAAAATAAGAAAATAGAGTATAATAGTTGATATTAAATTATTTTTAAGGTCTCCATAACATCTGTTCTCATATACCTGGAAAAACAATAAAATTACAGCAACTGTAATATGAGTATGCCAGATAATTACCTACAGGTAGTTCATTACCTATTGTAAAATGTGTCGCATGGTTGTATAATTGTCTGGTCTGAAAATATGTTAGGTAAGTTATGAATATTTGTTTTTAATTTATTTATTATTTATATATTTAATGTATTTTTTTTACCTTATTTAGTAACCATTGATTGTGGTATGATTAACATTACTGAATTTGTATTAAAGTTATAATTTTTTTTAATGTATTTTGTGCCAAAAAATTTTGAAGGCTGATTAGATGTCCTCTGTATTGTTTTAATGTTGATTTATATACATTACTGACATGTTCTATTTTATTTATATTAAATTCTTTATATAAAATATTTTTAATTATGTCTTCAATCTATATGATTTTTGATTTATAATTTTTTTTATACATTTTGTATCAATTTGTGTGAAATTTTTAAATGTTAGTCTTTTTAATGTTTCAGAATTATTGTGAATTTTAATTGTCTCATGACTGGTGTTAATATAATATTTATTGGCCTTTTTGCCTTTTTGAATTTTAATAATAATTTTTTTTTGGCACATATCTCTTAGTATATTTAAAAAAAAAGATGTTTTGTCCACTGCAGTGTTGTGAAGTAATTTATTTACACATATAAATTCATTATAAATTTGAAGTGCCTGAAAAAAAAAAAATTACAATTATATCATTTTTATTATTTTATTTTTATTATCATTGTTATTATTTTATTTTTATATCATTGTTATTATTGTATTTATATAACATTTTTATTATTTTATTTTTATATCATTGTTATTATTTTATTTTTATATCATTTTTATTATTTTATTTTTTTTATCATTGAGTTATACTTACAGTTGCACTATTTGTGTAACTTTCTATTCTTTTAATTGCGCAAATAATCAACATTTTATGTATTAATTTGTTATTTAAGATCATATTATTTGGAAGTCTGAATTTTTGTGAGTTTTTATTATCAATTAAGACTTTTATATAGTCATTGGAATCTAATTCTTGTCTGTAAACAAAAAGAAAAAAAAACATTTTATTTTTTTTTGTTAAGAGTACATCCTCATAATACATACGGTTGTTTATAAATATCAAATTCTATATAATCATCAAAATTTTGTATTTTCTTTAAGAAATTGTTGAAATTAGGGGCAAGTACTTTATTATAATATGATGATTCATACATAGTTTCAGTAATGAGTTTAGATTAATTTATTATTTGTAAAATTGAGTACAATGCCTCTAATTTCGAACATTTTACAAATGACAAAAAAATATTTCTCAAAATTTCTCCTACTTCAGGATTTTGGTGGCTGAAAATAATATAACGTGAATTAATAGAATAAATAAATGTTCCTTAATATTAATATTTATTTGTTATCAAATATAGCTGTTTTTTTTTTAATGCAATTTTTAATTTTATTGTGTATACAACAATTTTTTTTTATTTATAAAAATAAAATCATCCGCCAATTCTTGGATAATATCCCACATTGTACAGGGTATTATGTTTAAGTCTAATAACTCTTCTATATAATCAACGAAATGGGTTTGAAATGTAATATTATGTTTACATTTTATATTGTAATCAGTAGTTGAATATCTGTAAGAAAAAATATTTTATTTTTATTATTAATTTATTATATTTAAATATTATTATACTTACTTATAATTATTGACTTATCAGGCTATCAAACGTTTTAGACTCCAATATTTTTTTTATTTGATTTTTATAAGCAGTTTGATATGCTTTTGATTTTTTTTATTATATTTAAATCGTTTTTTATTAAAAAATTAAGCCAGGAAAATTTGTTACAATTAAGCATGTTACCATTTTTTAGTTTTTTATATGTAAGAAAGCTTTTTTTTAAAATTAATTATATTTTTATGTGTTTTTAAAATTTTATATTGAATTTGCATGTTATTTTTAATAATACTATCTTTAACATTTATATTGTAGTAACCGTTAGCATATAGAAAATCTTCAATTACATTAGAGGATAATACTTTATGGCCCATTTTATTTAACGCCACAATAGAAGCAGCAATACATTCGATTGTTTTTAAACTGGGTGCCTGTGAATTTAAATTAAAAATTAAATGTAACTTGTATTAAATGTAAATGAATGTAATTAATGTAATTTATGTTAATAAAATAAAACATACCACATATCGAATACCTTTCGGTATAATCGTTTAATTGTACAAAAAAATTAAATACTAAATTGATGTAAACCCCGGCCCGTGTGACCACCTTTATGCCACAACAACACTACTGTGGATCAAAACGATTTGGCGTCAGCAAAACGCAATCCGTAAATAAAATGAAACCACACGACAGCCAGGCCGATGACCGTACACTCGTGCACACCAAATCGCGTCTCAGACGGACACAGACACTCGCATCGCTGACGGGTGCCGACACACACACTGACTCACGTACCCACGGGTCGGATACGAGCCGGCGATTATCGAATGATCTAGAAGTTCTAGAACATTCGATAATACCGGCTCCGATAACGTTTTATTACCGATCGCATTGATACGCCGATATCGTCGGTACGACCGAATATTGAACATTCTCTCCCTAGTGAGAGGGTACGTCTCACTACTGAAAACAGGCGTGTACTGTGGCAATGAAGAACTTGGTAGTCCTGATTATACATTGTTGACCGAGATGCAGAATACACCATACATAATACATAAATCAAATAATGCGCGTTAATAACTAAGGTATACGACTCAAAGGCCAAGGCTGTCAAATACAAAATAAATCATAAAGTAACCCCTATTTAAATATAATACAAATTATTTGAACAAAAAATATGTTACATTATAAAAAAAAAAAAAACAAATAGATAATGACATACAGTAACATAATGAAAGCCGAAGCCTTATGAAGCGGTAGGAAGTTTGACAACCTTTACCACGGGCTGGGTCCTTGTATTTTTCTGCTATCGAACTTGATAGTGGGTGTCGTGGTATTTCGGCCGTAATTGACGGGAATACCCATGCGTCAAAATTGAAGACTGGATCCGGTGAAAATCTGGATTGTGCTTGATAGTGGACTATTCCCAAAACGTTTTGTACCGAAACACCACCAATACCGGATACAGGTGCTGTCCACCTTCGCATCCGGAGTCCTAAACGATTTTGACACTCCGAAGTAATGGCACTGATTTGCGAAGCTAAGTCAATAAACGCTCGCACCGTATGCATCACCCCGGCGCAGTCAGGCATATGTATGAGAGCTGTCCCGAGAATGACTGAAGGCGAGGTATTTTGACAGAGACATGACGATGCGGAAGCACTGTCCGATTGTTCCTCCTTTGATGAACCCTCTGCTTTGGACGACACGGCAGATTCATCCGAATGCAATAACGAATGGTGCCGTCGAGAACACAGACCACATGAATTTGATGACTTGCATTTGGTCACCCAATGTCCCGGACGTAGGCAACGAAAACATATCCGCTCATCTCGTGCCCAATTTCTTGCGTCCAAACTTTGAACTTTTGGCATGACATCAAATCATGAATACTTTTGCAACATTTGCAAGACTTTACTGCCTTTGCCGGGTTGCTGCTTGTAACCATGAAAGTGTGCAGCGGCAGCTTCTTCGCATTATGTGTCGCAGCCTTAGTGGTTTTGTGAGAGTTTGTTTCGATGTAGGTTCTTGCGGAATGCATTCTAATATGGCCACTCGAGATTTCACAAAACTCAATAAGTCTTTTACTGTAGGAAAACCGTTGGCTAATTGGCTTCGATTAACTTAATGCTGTAGATAGGCAAACACCGTGAAGCAATGGAGAATAATATGAAATCGCCTAAGTTCAGTATGTTCAGGGACTCAAGTAACGACACTCCTTCGTCGAACACTACTAACAATTTGTTCAACTCGACTAAACTTTCTGAAGACGTGCGCTGTGTACTAAACAGTTTTTCGATTAATGAGCATGAAACCAGGCGGGGTTTGTTAAATCTTTCCTCGAGAGTGGACCACGCCAGCTTGTAGTTGTGGTCTGATACCGGAATACTTCGGATAGCGTCTCAAGCTGCCCCTTTGCAACATCCCACCAAGTAATAAAATTTATCAATATCGGATAAATGTTCTCGACGATCCACCGATGTTGTAAAACGATCGCGAAATGTAATCCATTCATAAATGTCACCCCCGAACGTGGGCAATGGGATTTCAGGTAAACGGGTAGGCTTGAAGACTTGAACGCTATTGGATCGCAGAGAACCCGCATTGTTTGATTGGGTGGCACTCGGGCTCCCCGTTATGGTCACATTGTCGGTAATCACTTGTTCGACTGACTTTGGAACATTCCGTCCGCCATCGTTCAATGACACCTGTGAACCTCAGTGTGTAGACGCTACAATTTGTTAGGACAGTATTGCATAAGACGATGGGCGGTTGCCTTTGCAAAAGAGACCAACTCGAACATCTCGATGCCTTCCATGTCAGGATATTCGTGGTCAAGTTCTAAATTCAACAAATGACCCAACAACACTTCATCTTCAATGGTAAAAGACGACAACAATAGATCAAAAGATTCAACCATCATTAACAATTGAGGTACTACCGACGTATCCCCCGCACTCCTAACGGCCACACTATGGACTGCACGTATTTTGTTCACGTAATTCATGCGTTCGACTTCGCAACTACGTTTCAACCCCTTGACCCGCGCGACTTCTTCCTAACCAGCCATGACGACAGATTTCATATACCAATAAAATTAAATAATAAATACAAAATAAATATTTGCTTATACAATCCACGATTGTTCGCGAATTAATGCCTAATTGAAAACTATCAATCGCAAATCAAAATTAATTATACCGCGACTAAAAACGCGCTTAACATGAAATAATAATAAAAATCTTACACGCTATATTAGATAATTGCACGCAAGTGATACGCCTTTAACAGATTAATAATACAACAATTACAATAACAAAATAATATAATTTAAACGCGAAACGAAGCGCGCAACGTAAAGATAATTATGGAACGTAAAACCAAAATAAATTTTAAAACACGCGACTAAAGACGTATTTTGGGCCATGGGCGCAACTAGGGGGGGGGGCTTGGGAGTGCTTAGCACTCCCAATATCAAAATTATCACTTCCAAATTTTCTGTACCGGTT
>JAIPRK010001890.1:0-37794 GCA_025469195.1 Chaitophorus viminalis
GTATATAATAATATAGTATTTTATATTTAAATTGAATTATAATGCAATTTCGTAAAAATTTAAATTTAAAACAGTCATAAAATTTTTTCTTTTAAGTCTGGTAGAAATTTTTTTATATATTTTTGAATGTAAGCTTATAGACAACCTTGTGTTAAAATTTTGAACCATAAGTATAAACAGAAAAAATTTTATGAATTTTCAACCACAAAATAACTTGCAAATTATCGCGATTTTAACATATTTTATACAAATATGAAATTTATGGGCTTATAAATAAAATTTGAGTGAAACCATCTCCGTTATTTTTTAGTTACAATAAGTGTAACTTATATTTAATCCTTTAATACATTTTCAAGCGTTTTCGGACAACCAAAAACATTTTATAGATGTTTAAAATAAAAAATTTTACAAAAATCGAAAATTTAAATTGTCTATAAATAAGTCAAAATATGTCAAAATACTTTGAGAACTTAACCATATATAGATAACACCAATATAAAGATTTGGTGAAAATTTCATGATGTTGCGGTTTTTCGTTTTTGAGTTAGAGCATTTTAAAAAAATGTAGATTGTAAAAACGTGATTTTGCGTAAAATTTCCTGTTTTTTCGTAATTTTTTTTAACGTATTTTTCGATTTTTGCAAAAGTATTAAAAAAGTTCGATTTTTGACTTGCCTGAGTATCATCTACATTCACTTTCCTTTCAGAAAAGTTGCTATATAAGCAAATCGAAGCATTTTTACTGCAAAAAAAGTGGTTGTCGGACACAAAAAAAAAAAAACACACATTATTGTAAAATCAATAGATTCCATCACTCCGTTCAGAATCTAAAAGCGTGAACGTGGCGCATAGTTTTAAATACAACGCTTCCAATTTCCAGTGGTATGTTTAGTAACTTATCATAGGCATGCGCACGATTGCAGCAGAAGGTTCATGTGATGCATCTGCCACATTTTTTGGGCCGTTTGATTGGCCTGCGGGCCGCCCACGGTGATGCAAGTTATGACCACTTCACAGACAGGCGGCTTCCCGGGCCAATTATTAATTAGTGTAGTAAATTAGTCAGAGAAATATTCAATTTCCTGACGTACCTACCAAGAGGTACTCCAATTTTTTTAGTAATTCCCTGCCTAATAGGGTGGGCCATAATTGTCCGGAAAATAAATGTCCGGACTGATAAAATCACGGAATGTAGAATTCCGGAACATAATAACCAGGAACGTAATATACCGGAATTTAAAAGTCCGGAAAGTAATATTACGGAATGTAAATGCCCGGAATGGTAAAAGTCCGGAAAATAAATAATCCGGAACGGTAAATATACGGAACGTAACATTCCGGAATGTAAAATGCAGGAACGTAATTTCCCGGAAAGTAAAATCACGGATTGTAAAATTCCGGAACGTAACTATCCGGAATGTTAAATCACGGTACGTAAAGACCCGGAATGTTATTTTCCAGAAAATATTAGTGGTTTCTAAACTTCCACGCTTTACCGCCGTGATGTCTACTGTTACATTGTTTTATTCTGTTTCATTGACTGTAAACAGTCAATAAAACATTGATGTATTTATATTAAGTATTTCTTATATAGAGTGAATCTTATTTCATTGCACACGCGGTATTTTTAAGCATAACGGAATAGTAAAATTAAATTTAGAGTAAAAGAAAGATTAGAAGTTTCTATATTTTCTATATTTTTTCTAGGTTATCTAATTTTTGATTTAATTTAAGCTTTTTTGAAACTTATAAATCCCGCATATTGATAAACTGCGTAAAAACCACATTTACTCGTAGGTATTTTACAAAATATTAAAAATTGTATTTAATAATAGTCTTAAACACTTTTAATATTTTAAAAATTATCACAAGTTTAGAAAACGCTATTATAAAATTTTAAAGTAAATTCAATGGCTATTTGAAGTCTACACTAAGAATTTTTAGAATTTTTAAAAAAAAGATTGTAAAATTACAGTATCCCGTAAATTAGCCAGTTTTGTCGTATTTTTCTTGTACAACTTGTGAAGAAAAGTATCTTCTGGAAAATTTTGTAAACATGAAAAATTAATACTGACTTTATTAGGTTTTTTTAAGGACATCGATAAAATATTTTTCTGAGAGAAACAATTACTTAAAATTCTTGTACAATTTTCATTTCTGATAAAAGTAAAATGTAACAGTGATTTAATTTCTTTTTTATATGCGTTTCAATTTGAGTTTCCTTGCCATAGGATGAATCTGAACTACCAGTATTCCTTCCCTAAATCATATACTGAAATTATTGATATATTTGTCCTCTTTATATGTTTCATTAAATTGTGCCGATTATAAATTATAAGATTATAATTATAATTTATAATGTACTAATACTACAGTACTGATATTCATTATATTTGTATTAAACACTTATTTTAATACTCTTATATCAAATATATATTTTGATATAAATATTATTGACTAGGTATTTTTGATATGATCAAATTTCTTCTCATTTTTTAAACTTTAGAAATTTAGAGTAATAATTATAAAGAAACACATAAATATGCAATAGGTCGTAGGTTAATCTTGGTTTATTTAAAATAACTTTTATTAAAGAATTTATAGTTGTACATAATACATTAATATGACTGGAGTATGTACATCCCCAGACCAAAGAGCCATATAAATAAATGGATTGTGCTAAAGATAAGAAAACTACCCTTAAGGTTTTAAGATCTAATATATCACGGAGTATTTTAAATTTATAAAATAATTTTCTAATTGAATTATTAATAGAATAAATATGGTAAGCAAATTTTAATTTGTGGTCAAAAATAAAACCTACCTAAATATGAAATATTGTACTCTCTCTCTCTATAAAGGAACACAATTACAAGGTAAATTTAAATATTTACAACTATAGGAATGTGTACATAATTCATAAATTGAACTACATGACGTACATATATAGTTAGAAATATTAAAGATTTTAGATTTAGTTAAGTTCAATTGAAGATTATTATTGTCACACCAATTCTTAATCAAATCAAGACATATGTTCGATTCATATATTAAATTATTATAATCTTTATTTTTTAAAAATACCACTGTATCATAAGCATAGCACATAACATCATCATTTAGTTTCAAGTTTAAAAGTCTATATATATATATATATAAATGATAAATAATAATGGGCTAAAAAGAGTACCTTGTGGCACCGAAAAATTATTGGTGTTTATATCACTCAGGAGTCAGGATTGCTTCAATTCGAAATTGTTGAGGTCTATTTGAAATAAAATATTTAATTAAGTTTAGGGCATTACCTCTTATGCCACTGAAATTAAGTTTTTTTGTTAATAACTCGTGATTCACGATGTCAAACGCTTTTTTAAAGTCAAGAAAAATACCCAAAACTTTGAATTTTTCACTCAAATTATTATGAATGAAGTGGAAAGTTTTAACTAATTGGACCACTATTGATATATTTGGACGAAAACCATATTGATTAGGCGAAAAAAATGAATGTTTATTCAAAAAAACATAAGCCTTTTTTCAAAAATTTTAGAAATAGTTAATGCAATAGCCAATAGGTCTGTAGTTATTATATAATTTTTTGTCACCTGATTTAGATGGGTTTGAAAAGCAAATATTGACATTATATTTCAATTTAAATATAACACATTATATTATAATATACCTATTCTAGACCAACAAATCATCTCCGTCCAGAATCGTTATTCGTATACAATGACGTAAACAAAACTAATACAATTTTTAAAAAGCTGCGAAGAATGGAAGCGACCGCACCTTCGTCCCTCCTTCGGCTCCTTCTTAAGACCCCCTAGCTCTCACTTTCACTTTTTAGTGCAGAGTCGATCTCGAAGATCTATATAGATTAAAAACCACTGAGAATCTCTGGTCTAATAAGATCTAACATTCTAATAGATGTGCTTTATAAAAATGAAGTCGTTCCTATTTCAAACGTACCTATATAACGTACCTAATATATATGCAAATAATATAAAATATATTTAAAATATAAATAATATAATATATGCATTTTTTTGGTCAGTACCTATTACTAAAAACATCTCATTGGATTAAACATTTTGTTCTTTAAAAACCGTTTGAATTATTAAAATTAAAATTCAGTGTTATTAAATCAATTTTAGTATACATTCACAAATGTGGTGGTCTGGACTAGACTCATGCGAACCAATCCAACCATCAACAATTTATTTGAGACCACCTAAAAAATGTTTATGGTTAATTTACTTATTATTCATTTACCAATAGGAAAACAGCATTTAATATTAGCCTGCCGCCAGCTGATACAATTGGTTTTGGAAAATAATATATCAGAGGTACATGCCGATGCTACCTTTAAAGTTGTGCCACCAAACATGGGCAATCAGCTTCTTAGCATCCACTGTATGATAGGAAATTTTGTAAGTTATCCTATGGAGTTTATGAATGTTAATTACTTGGAAAACTATTATATTAAATTATTTTACTTATGTTTGTAGTCTGTTCCAATAGCATATGCTTTAATGGAAGCCAAATCTAGAAATGCATATCAAAGTGTCATTAATTTTATGAAAACAAATTTGTTTCCACAACTTGTACCAGAAACGATCATAACAGATTATGAAATAGCATTAAGAGATTCGTTATCGTCTCTGGGCTCTGAAAATACAAGAGTTGTTGGATGTTGGTTTCATCATAACCAGGTATCTAAACGATTATTTTATATAATGTACCTACCTTTACTATTTTAATAATAGTTCACAGTTTTTTTTTTTTTTGTAACCAATTTTCTATTACCAGTATTATTCGTAGACAATGAAAAAATGTATTAGTAACCTCCTTGCAGGCTGTTTGGAAAAAAATGATGTCGTTAAATCACCTACAAACTGTAAATCATAATACCCAGGCATTAAAATGCTTGAAGTTGGTTATGTGCTTACCTCTTTTGCCAGCTAATAAAATGGAACGAGGATTTCTTCTTATTAAAGCCTTTGCTTATAACCATAATGTGCCAATGGATAATTTTTTTAATTATTATTAAAGGTAAATATTAAAATTAAGATTATTTTTTAGGATAAATAATTATGTATTGTATGCTATTTTTATTCAAAATATAATTATGTTGGCTCTTAAGATATTGGTTGGAGCGTGTTGGAACACAAATTGTATCAGTGAATGGGTTGCCAAGGCGAAACAATAATAACGTGGAGAGTTTTCACAATTCATTAAAACGTACATTTTCAGTAACACATTCAAATTTATGGGTTTTTCTTAGTAAGTTAATATAGTTAAATCTATTTAAATAATAATTCTGGAATAAATAAAATAATTAATTTGTATACAAATTATTAAACATCTATTTGTTAAAAAGGAGATAATTTATTATTCTTAATAAAAAAAATAACTCACAATTCACAATGTATTGTATACATTAACTAAATACAAATAATTTTTATTTTAAAAATATTGCAGTGTTAATAAATGAATAATTTAATACAACTAGATTATGATACAATACAAATTTAAAGTTACTAAAACTTAATTATATAGGTACTTTGATTAACTTTTTTTTTAATAATTGTAATCAAATTAATATTATATTATTACTTCTAGTTTTTTTTATAAAGATGTTGTTGGTATTTGCATTTAATTACAAATTACTATTAAGTTTCAAAATTTATAAAGCTGAAAAACCCTAAATATTTTAATAGTTTTGTGATACAGTTGGATTTCTGACTCACAAATTAGGAGCCTATATTAATTAATTTTAGTTTTAAATACTGTACTAATATTTTATTTGATAATTACATGCGTTTATATTAAAAATATCAACTGTCTGTAAACATTTTTTAGTACATATTAGATGAGATGTTCACAATTGTTTTTTTTTTTTTTTAATGTACATATTTCTTTGATGATTTTCTAATACATTTAATTTTGTTATGTATAAATACATTTATTGAAATTAATTATTTTTAATTAAACATTATTTTAAAGAGTAGGCACATATAAATCAGTATTTATACATTTTATTGGTTGTTAATTTATTAAAAACTGCTTAATTAATGTATGAAAATTATAATTTATCGTCTATTAAATATTGTTTTATTTTTACTTGAAGGTGAATTGTGTAAACTAAGCCACAATTACCATACAGCCGTTACAGTATTAAGCAATGGTCTTCAGCTAACCAGAAATTTAAAGCCAAAATACATACTTAATTCAAGGCGTAAAAAATTTGCATCTGAACAGTTGGATGCAGGAGTTATAAGTGTATGGAATTTCTTAGTAAAATGCACTTATGCTTGTTCATCATATGAACAAAGGCAATCATATGGACTCTGGATAGAAGTGTTGAAAATCATCCAGATGATAATGAAATTGAGGAAGAAGTTGGTGAAATAGCGATTATTCCACTTGAAAATAGAACACCATGCATAACTTGCATGGTGACTATTCCGGGGGAAAATGTTAACCAATATATTGCATTGCCATGTGGCCATGCTTGGGTATGTGAAACTTGTATGGTCATATTAAATAATGAATACCCTATACGTTGCCCAATGTGTCGGGTTGATGTGGATAGATTTCAAAGAATATTTTATGGTTAAAGTTAAATATTATATGTTTTATTTGTGTTACCTCACCTATACTTTTAGTGTACATATATATATATATATATATATTTTATTATTATTTATACGTTAATAAAAGATAAATCTTAAGTTTAAAAAATTATTTGTATTAATTTTTAAGTTTTAGGTTTCTATTAAAAAAAACTAATATGTATGGTTCCATGTAAAACCTTATTTGTGCATACATTTTTCTTGAAAAATAAACCTAGAGGTTTCAGCAAATAACATAATAATGTTAATGTGACAATCTTATCACAGATTGTCATGAGAAATTATCGAAAATTGTATTTTAAAGGGTCTGGACCAGACGTGTCATAGTTTTCACTTAATGTTTATCAAGGTAATATTTTGTTAATTTTGTATTTATTTTATGATGTAATATAAAGTACCCAATAAATGTTTTGAGTCGCTATCACAACCAAAATAACAATTAAATAACTAATGTTTCTAATAAATCATAATATGTAGAAGAACATCTTAGTTTATACGTTTATATATTTTGCATTTAATAATGTAAATAGAATAAAATGAAACAATTTAGCCTTAAACAACTAATAATTATAGTGATCAGTATATGCGCCACATAAAAAATACTTATTCCTTGATTTGTAGGTTGGATCTCACTAAATAATACATTTAAATAAACCAAATATAAATTAAATTAACAATACTTTTTTATGTATACTATAAATACTAACAATTAAAGCAATATATAAGAAAAGTTACAAATTTAATTTATTTGGAAACCTTATATTCCTTTTAAGTCTATCCTCTTTTATTGACTTCCTCTCTTTATCCTTTACTTTAATTTCTTCAATTAGATCTACTTCTAAATTTATCTTTGCTTAATTATTTTGCCAACTTTCTTTTCCATATTTTTTATTATATCAATATCTCTCCAGTTCTCTTCTATATTACACTGTTTATCTTTTACTAGATCAGCTTTGCTTTCTACTTCTATTCCTTCATTAAGTTTATACTCCTAACAATCTTAACAACCTAGTTTTTATTATTTAGTTTTAAAGTCTTGTACGCTATCCCTTCTTGTACACCTTCTTCCATAATGTGGAAATATAATATATTATATTTGGTATATATTAACTAAAATATTAACTAAATACTAATTATATTCTTTATCCTAAACATTTTTCAACTTTTCTTTTTTACCACCTTTTTTATTTGGGTTTTAATAATTCCTTGATTATTAAACATTATTTAACATTGTCTTTTTTCACAAATATTTCCTCTCTATAGTACTTATGACATTGTAATTTGAAATGTTTATTCTTCCCCCTTCTCACCTAGAGCATTTTAATATCATCTGAAATTAATGCAAAAGGAAAGAATTATGTAAGTGTTCATATATGGACATGAGTGTAGTGTGTACTAATAAAATTAACAAAATCCTGTTGTTCTATATTAATTTAAGGATAGCTAAGGTAATTTATTTTATACTTGATGCACTTAACATACATATCTACTTGTAATATATAAGTATTTTACTATAGGATCTTTTAAAGAATTAATTTATGTTTTTAATGTTCATATAGGACTATAAACTAGACCATAATTTGATAATGGATCTTTATAACATTATTTTAAAATTTAATTTCACATTTACATATTTTTCAAGAACCGCTGTCGCAAATTATAATCAAGTATAAAATGGATAGGAACTCGCTCTGCTTTACAGTAGCCAGTAGGGGTGTAGACGTGTAGTGGACCTAGGTAGAGTAGGTCATTATAATGGATCAGTTAAATTTGAATGCAATGATAGATACCATTTTTTGAACCACAAAATAACTTCCAAATTATCTCAATTTTGACATATTTCATAAAGTAAGTTAGTTTAGTACCTAATTAGTTGGAAAATAGAAGTTTTAATAAAACAGTTTTTTTTTTTTTATTAATTAACGATTTGAGATAGAAATATTGAATTTTATTTTATTTAAAATATCTTTGTTAATGATAAATTACTGTATTACTATATAAGAAATTTAAATTTATCTATCAGTGCATATTAATAATGCTCTCGTTTTTAATAAAATCGTTAAAAATAAGGCAAATCGTGAAACTTTTTTCATTTAACGAGTACTCCAATTTAACCAACAAATCATTTTGTACTTGTTTATTTTTTAACAATTTTATAATAAGAATTGTATTATAAGAAAACTGAAAATTGTGTGTCTAGATCTTGAATATGACACTATAATTTACCTAAATTATGTATGTTCAATATCTGAATATGTTAGGAACCATTGGATTGTACTAAATTCCGGATATTTACTTTCCGGGAAATTACGTTCCGGTGTTTTAAATTCCGGATTATTATGTTCCATATATTTTCCGGACTTTTACCGTTCCGGGGGATTACATTCCGGAATGTTAATTTCTGGGCTTTTCAATTCCGTAATATTACGTTCCGTGGTATTACGTTCCGGGGTTTTAATTTCCGGGAACTTACGGTCCGGGGTTTTACATTCCGGGATTATAATTTCCGGAATACTACGTTCCGGAAGCTTAAATTCCGGGATTGTACTTTCCGTAAAATTACTTTCCGGACTTCTATAGCCCCCCCCCCTATTAGTGTTAATTTCCACGATAATTTTGTTTTTACAAAAATAAAAATATAATATTGAGTTGTATACTTGAATAGGTTAAAAAAAGTTCTTAGTGATTAAATATTATACATATACTATGATTTGTTAAGTTCTTAAAAGAAAATCATGCCATGCTTTGTTATATCTACGTAGGTAAACTTGAAAAATAAAATATGTATATAAAAATAAAATATCACTACAAAGTGCAGATTAAACCACGAATGTGTCGTAAATGAGTGACTTATTTATTCTATTTACTAACACAGACTAATTAGCAAAACTCTAAAATTTATGCGTGTTATGCAAAAAAAAAAATTAGATCATTTTTAGCAGCAGAAAAATAATGCCAGTCAATTAATTAAACTTACGAAATTTAGATTGACGTAGGTACCTATCGAATGTGCCATTATAAAACTCATAAAATTATAAACCTAATATTGAAAATACCAATTTTGGAAATATATTTATAAATCTCAGAATTTTCTAGTGGTATGACAAGATAAGTGTGCAAGTTAAAAAATGGACTGCATAATTTTTTATGCTGCACCTGCAATTAAAGTCTGCGCACGCCTATGTAACTTATTATTCGTAATATATAACGGCCGTAGCCCCTGATATCAAACTATCAATACACCATGACTGATGACTGTACTATTTACATCGAGATAGATGAGAATACTGGAGCTCGTACTCCCTATATAGTATATCTGTTACGTAAAAAAAATAGTCATGTCACGACAGCCGGCAATAAGTAATTTTGATCTATTATGGAGTTTTTGTTCTTTTAAAATTATAGGTAACCTGGAATGACTTTTCTAGTTGCTGTATAATTACCTAATGAAACCGAATTAGAAATGTTTATTAATTTACCCTTACTTACAGATGTTGTAAAATTTGAATGACCATATTTATGATCAAAATTGTTTTTAATTAGTAAATTAGTGCACTCTGGACAAACAATTTTATTAAGTATACCTCTTACAATATATCCATCAATATAAACTGAAATATTCTTGACATAATGTCCTAAATTAGTACTGTCCAACTGACACAAATACATTTCCAGTTCACTCTCATTCACAGTGTTGGCTGGTTCAATTAAGCTACGCTTTTCTGGGCGGAATTCTAATATCTCTTGGGAAATATAAGTTGGAACAATTGCCACTTTCAACAGTGATATTTTTTGTAAACAAAAACTGTCTCAGTGTTCTTAAACTGAACTGAGTTCGGATTGTTGTTAGAACAATAGAGCCCCCTCTAGCTCGTACAAAACCAAAAAAAAGCTCCAAGTGGTCTTGAGACATTTTGTAGGTAAGAACAAGTTCAAATGGACTTTGTGACTTATTAAGTAACTGGTACGATACACACAAGGTACTTTTCATAGTTATAATAAAGCCAATAGAAAACATTTTTCTACCACTCGATACTATAGGTATTTCATTGATTTTTAATTGTTTTAAATATTCAATTGTTTGATCAAATACTGCTTTAATATGTTATTCTGTGATACGTATGCCTTACTATATTATTATCGTTAATTTTTTTGCCGTAACATTTTAACCAGCTGACCGTTTTTCGATGTTTTTTTATAGTGCGCGGTCGCGCGCGCTCCATTATTCTTATCTATCTCGTTGACTATCTACAGCCGTGCACTATACCTTGGCATGAAAATGATTATTATTAATTATTTTATTATCTCTACTATGATAACAGTAGAATAAACGTTTTTAACAATAATATATTTAATATATATATTTTTTTTTAACTCATGTGCATCTTTTACAAAAATTACAAATTACTATCTAAACAATTTATATACAACTGTCTTTCATCCACTGGAACATAATATTATAATATTCACTTTGATACTATTTGATCCAAGTTGAAAAAACCTTTACTCAACAGGTTAAAATGGTTAGTAAAATGTTTTTATTTTACATTAATCAATTGTTATTTTCATTAATATTTTTGGGTATCTATTTATATTTAGTCTGGAAACAATGAAGATGTATTTCAGCGTACAGGTTCGTTTCGTCGTGTTATGCCTCCAGGAAATGATACTACCGGTATAAGTGGTATTGCAGTCAAATCAGCCAATAGAAATCATTCTTATATAAATGCAAATTATATTCCTTTTTTTCTAGAGTACACCCTCATGTCTGAATTGTAAGTTATATTTTGATGTACCCATTAGAAATATAAAATATGAACTTTTTTTTTTCTTCAGAATCCTCATTTAATATTTAATCTTGATGTAAATTTAAATAGTAATAAATATTAAAGTGTAATACATTATGTTCCAGTATGCTAACTCAATTTTAAAACTAACCCATAAAATTAATTATATTTGCCTCTAATATTAATAATTTATTTGAATTATGTTACAATTATATCTATTAAACTCAGAAAATATCCAAACATTATAAATAATTCCCATGAAGTATACATTGTGCTGTATGCCTGTTTCCAGTGTATAACTAAAATTATTAATATTATCTAGGTAGTGAGTGACAACATTTTAAAAATGTTATCACTACCCATAATATAATGTATTATTATTTACTTGCAAGTTTAATGTTGTACCATAATTTTTGTTATCTATTTTGTTTCAGCAATATTTTGAGTAAAAAATTGTTACCCGGAGTATATGTTATACCAGCTGCAAAAACTCCATTTAGTGAGAAAATAATTTACCATCAATATTGTTACAAATATTTTTAATAATATGCATATTTCATTTTATATTAGTTTGGTATGGAGTAATTTTTCCAAGGTGCGGACTTTATAAAAATGGAGTTTTCCGCTTTCGTTTACATATAGATAGCAATTGGCCAGATTGTGATTGTCCTAAAGTTATAATTGAAACACCTCTTTTTCATCCTCTGATTAATCCTGTTACTGGGGAAATGAGTATTCAAAATCATTTTCCAGAATGGAAAAAAGGAGTTAGTCGTATTTGGCATGTAATTGATCATGTTCTAAAGTGTTTTTATGATATACCTAGAACTAAAACACCAGCAAACCTAGAGGCTGCTGAATTGTAATTATAATTTGTAATTTATAGTGTAGTTTACATTTTGAACAGATAATTTATTAATATGATTTATACGATTTTATAGATTGAAAACCGATAATAAAAAATATATGAAAAAATGTGTGGATTGTGTTGAACAGAGTCAAATTGATATTTATAAGCAACCAAATCATTCTGAAAATAATGATCCAAATTACTTACATTTTGATCATTTTAATGAAGAAATTCATGGAACAATTAGACGTTCATGGCTACAACAAAAAGTTAGTAATCTTATAAAATAAAGTAAAATTTGTATTTTTTTATTCTATTTTGATTTAAAATTTTTTTTGCTTTTATTCAACTTTATTGTTGCTTAATTTTCCCTGGTTAATTTTTAGTATTATTATATGATAATTAATTTTTTATTAATTAGTATTAAATTAATCGTTGATTTATTTTAATATCAATATAAATGTTGATAATTTATATAACTATCTATTCTAGAATGAACTAATATTTAAATATTTATATCATTTTAACTATTATTTTGTAAATTATCTAATTAACATATTATAACTATTTTTAACTAGGAAAATGATAATAGGAATCCGCCTTTATCTTGGGTACAACCTGGATCATTAGAACCATTTTCTCGACCAAGTACATAAATCTTAGACAATAAGTTAAAAAAATGATTATTATTTATCTATAAATGTAAAATTTATTTGTTGTAAATAAAATTGTATAAATATTTTTAAATTTATAGTTTATTTGCATATATATTTTAATATTATTATTATTGCTGAATTTTTATTTGTGTTATTATAAATCAAGTGTTAAATTTAATACTTGATTGCCATTTGATAAAAAGTATTTTGTTATTTTGGAATATTTTGAAATAAATGTTTAATAGTTACATATCTTCTTAAGCTATTAAATATAAGACTTAGTATGCATGCCGAAATTATAACAGTTTGCATTATCATTATCATTAATTTGTGTACCAAATATTAAATACAATAATTTTTTAATTGTAACGTATAATTAAAGTGATAATATTAAAAAATTATTTGTATAATAGATGGAAGTATAATGTGTTCAACTTATTAAATTTTTTAATAAGTTTCAATTATATAATATAACTTTTTATTGTAATCAATGTTTATATCCTATACATATTTATAATGATAATTATTCAAAATGCATTCTTATTTGCTTCACTATAGTAAATAGGTTGTTAATAATAATTAATTAAGAACCTTATTTTATATTATAAGATAACTGATATTTAGTTTTAGCCCTATATGTCTATATGATACTTTATTTTTTTTAAGTTGATAATAAGTGGTTCATAAGAAATATATAGGGGATGTGACAATGTGTATGTAAAACACACCTCTTCTCATCAGCAATACTTTTTAAAAAATTATCAAGAATCAATACTAATATATTTAAATAAACATAGAGTAAGAAAAAATATGTTAGACGTTAATAAATAAACCAACTTGTTAATAACCAATGTTCGAATAAAATAAAATAGTAACAGCATAAATTAGTATGGTAAATTGTATGTTGATTTTTAAATTACAGAACTTTGAAAAATTTAATATTTTTTAACAGTCATAAATTAAGTCTTACATTTTTTGTACATTTACAGCATGAAACGACGTTAATCATAGAAATGTTTTATAATTACACAAGTATTTTTAATGTGAATTGACAAAAAATATGAATTTAGACATTTTATAATTGTATTAAGCAACGGCCTTGTTTACCCAATTCCTGATCATTTTTAGCCCCAAATTAGCTGCTTTTGTTGGCAAAACAACAACTATATAGTATCTTACTATTTTTGTCAAATTAAAATGTCAATCTTCTATACAGTATCAAGTAGTCTGCATAGGTTAAAGAGGAGACAATCATAAGATTAAACCATTTGACACAAAAGTACTTTATTAAATCCAAAATACACTCAAATCACATAAATATATAGTCTTGAGTTTTTTGTTTATTGCTTCAAAAAGAAAATAACTTCAATAATACAGATTTCATTAGATTTTTGTAAGTATACCTTAGAGTTTTTTCAATTAAAACTTGAAGTCTATAATTACCCATGTTATTACAAAAGATAATTACACAATACATTTATAATATTTTTTCCGTTTCCTATAATTAAATTATTTTTACGACTTATTATATGTGTTTCATAATATGTACATACCTAAGTTTTATTTTAAAATACTATGCATCTTGAACTTACATACACTAGCTAAATTTTTTGTAGAACTGTTAAATTATGACTTATACTCAGTACAATTTGGCACAGATGCCACTCAATACCAGTGCTTACATAACATAATAACTGATGTGAGTCCTGGACAATTTCATTGATGGATGTGGTGTTATAACCTAAAATTTATTTTTAATAATTTTCTTTCCATAAAATAAAATTTTTTTCAATCTACAAGTAAAATGTGTAACTTAATACCTACCCAAAATAATAATATATCGTAGCACTATTTATGTACTGAAATTATGAATACAATTATGATTTTTTCATATCTTATTTACTTATTATATGAATACAGAATACAATGATTTTTGAAATAATTCTTTGTTTTTATATAAACAGATTTTCAAAAGTCAAATAACATAGTAAGAGTACTGTAACTATCTTACGACACATTAAGATAATAATAATTATTATTAATGTACACATTTCGCTGATGGTATCATATTGGACATTTGCTTTCACTTTAAAATGAATATTTATCCCATACCACTAATTTATTTACATTTCAATTTTCTAAAAGATAAAAAGACTCAAATAATATCTTATAGTTTTTACTTAATACTAGTTTAGTGTTAGAATAATATTATGAAAAATACTTTCGAGTCTTTTGACGTTATATACCTAGCATAAAAAACTATAACCAACATTTGCTTAAATTCAAAAATATTATGTTTCTTCTTTTATTTATTCACTCATAACATGCTGGGAATTAATAGACAACTTTAGTCTTCGCTGTATATCTGTATCTCTTGGCTTCTTAGCAGAACACCAATTTCAATTTCAAGGAGTTTTATATAGGCAATTTGAACGGGATAACAACAATATAACTAGCAAGTGGAAGCTAAAGACTGATGTAGTGATGTGATAACAATATTACAGTATAAAATTAATAAAACCCTTGTATTGAGACTACGATGAAATTTATAACTTATAACTCAACAAGATAAATAAATACTAGTGCAATGGCATTAAAACAGTATAAACATTAGTAAGTACCAGTATTGTTTGGTCGTAGGTTATGTCCATAAGTTTGATATTTGCGTCTAATAATACTAATCTCAGCTGCAAAAATTTGCTATGAAATAAAGAAAATAATATGTAAACTGATATATCAAAATCACATTCAAATAAAAAGATAATTTTTACATTTTATCTTAGACTCCAATCGATTAGTGCTTGACTCAAATTTGTAGGACACTATAAAACGGATAAATATATTGTATTAAAATAATTTTAATTTACTATATAATACATGCAATAATTTAATATTTTAATATTTGAACACTTCAAATGGGTAGACACTGTAAAAAATGACTATTAAGATGTCTGCTTTAATTTTGGTGGAAGGCTAATTTTGGATGTCTTGCTTTTTAGACCTCAAGCTCATGAACGCTTTCATACAGTGTTCCTTAATTTTTCTGGTATATTCCCTACAGTAATTGATTAACTATACAGGCGTAATCTTGATTACTGATTAGATGCGAAATTTCCAAACATCGATCTAGTCCAGGAAAGCAGGAACGCTGATTATTTTAATGGAATAATAACGATTATAATGTAACGAAATCGACATTTTAAAGGTACATATTTAAGTATTAAATAGGTAATAGGTATATTGATGTATACCGCATAGATGCGTAGAAGATTGTACATTTATATTCAAACAATAATAATAGTTTAACACTTTTATTGTACACATCAGATTGTGCAACATTTTTTTAAGAGTAAATTTTTTTATTTTAAAGTACAAAACATAGAAAAATGTACAAAATTTAGTATAAAACGTGGACACCAAAATTAATGATTTTGTAGGAACTAATTTTATTTTCTATTTTACTAATGATAGGGTACCGTAATACACAGCTAATACTGCTAATAGTTTCTACAATATGATGATATTAAAATACTAATTTGGACCTGCAGTTCGTGTCTAGAAGTATGTACGTTTCGTGTACGCCTGTAGTATATAAATATTTAGCTGAAACATTTACGTTATTGTCGACTGCGACGTCACCGAGGACTACTTGAACTGATTTTTTCATTTTTTTTTTCTACAGTCTGTACCAGTTGTTTAGATTGGCATTTTCTTTTAGTCATTATTTTTTAAAAAATAATATACAATTATTTAAGCAACTTATATGCATTTGAAATGTTTGATTTTTTTTTTTTTTATAATTTTGTTGATAAAAAGAAATTTGGCTAAAAAAAAATACTTGAAAAATGAATAGAAGAATTTGATTACCTATAAAAAATATAAATAAGTATAAAAAATATTCATGGATAGGTTATCCATGAATATTTTTTATATGATTTTAAGAGAGGGATCAGGGGGAGGCGTAACGTTTAACAAGTGATGGGGACGCTCCTTTTTAAAAGTTAATAGAGTCCCCCTACTTTAATTTTTCCAAGTCGAGCACTGTCTACAGATTATGAGTTCTAAAATGTTAGCAATTAGCATTAAATATAATAAATAGATACGATAAGAAAGAAGCCACTCACGGTTTTATGAATTTTATTTTTTATAAATTTCATATTAGGTATTTATTTTAGCACGTCTCATAGCACCAAATACATTTCAGCTTTTGGGAGTTTTCAGGCTTAATAAGAGAAATTTGATTTTTGCAATAAAGTAAATAAAAATAAATAAAATTCCAAATAAAATTTGGATGTTTTTAGAGAGAATCGGAGTAGCGGCATCTAATCTATATAGTAATAAATTGACGTAAAACGTACTAATAGCGATCAATGTGCAATGTTATTGAGTGTATAGTATTCTACTAACTACTATTGGCGAAGACTGAAAGGGAAAATATTGCTTTTTTTTAAAAAAAAATTCTACTTTTATGAGGTCTAGGAGAGCAGTTATCGAATAGAGAAGGAGAAGGGGCACAGGACTGCAGAAGGAGCCTACACTAAAAATATATAGAACACCACGCATTTTTTTTTGGTCATTATCGATCTTTTTTCCTAGTATAACGTTCCTCGGTTAGTTTTTCCATTATTCTAGCATAATATTGTATTATATATTTTATATATGATTGTATTATTCGCCTGGCAGTGGTTTTTTGAACCATACACAGTCCCGTTGTGGAGAACACATTATTAATTTCAACTGTCCGCGATTGTAGTTGATTTGATGGACTGTGATCCATAAGCGAACAATATGATCCAAACGTAACCAAAAAACGCCAGATAAATATTTCCATGTAAACCCCCAAAAAAATTCTTTTTTAACCATAAGCGCAAATAAATATTTCAAAAATAAAGTGATTTTATCAAAATCATATAGGTAGTTATTAAACATTAAACTTTTAGTGATTATAAAGTGAGTAAAAATTTAAAATTTAAATTACATAAAAAAAACCTACCTATAGTCATCAAGTTAAATACCATTTGATATAAGTTTATAATGTATATATTGTATATAGTTATCATCTTAAATGATTATCAACTGTCTCCGTAATTCGTACGATAAGTGAACTCGATCACTGTTGATGTGTTTTTCAATTATAAAAATTCTACGTACTTAATTTAAACGAATAATTAAATTTAATAGATAAATATTAATTTTAAAATAAAACTTATAACGTGCAACGAGTACAATATTGTCTCAGGTTATTTAATTTATTTCCGCGCTTTTATTCTACTATGCTCAGGTGCAAAAGCGCAAAGCAAATTTACGCATTTGGACTTCGCCAGGGTCCAATGACGCGGCACCGGTGATGGCGGCGGCGTGCGCACCTCAAGTCTCGCGCGATGCCAGGCCCACAAGAGCGGGGTAATAGAACAACAGTAGCAGCGCCTATTGCAGGAGCGCGGAGTATACGAGTATAGGCGTACACACGCATCGCAGGGCTCCGATCTATTTTGAGCGTAACCCTGCGCGACAGCTCTGTATTTCTAGCTGGCCGTCCTACAACTTTTACTAGCTGACAGCTTAAAAATACACCGTCCTAACGCTAAAATTCGATTACACGAACGAGATAACAAAAGGGACTAATATTATACTCACGAACAAGACACGAAATTTGTGGCCAAAAAAATAAAATAAAAATAATTGAATATAATTACACACGAACGCGTACGGCGACTTAACGTTTTATAAATACACTTAACACCATACGGGTGATGGCACAACCAGGGAGAGGGAGTGTTTTGGACGTCTGGACGACCCCTCCCCCGATCCCCCTTAGACGGTGTTTATAGATTTTCATTCGAAGACAACAATTGGAAAAAGGTTTGATACTTATTTATTTTTATAACTTTCAACTGAACGTCAATACGTCATAATAATTATTCATATGAACTGAACATTGTCTGTATATAATATATTAAAACTTATGTACCTTATGATTTGGATACATTTAAGAACAATTACTTAAACCATAGGCGAAACTACGGACCAGCTAAGCAGTACCTAATGCAGTATGTACATATTATATTGTAGATACTATAAAATAATATAACATAATGAAGTGTTTTTTTTTTTATGTTTAATAGAATATGAAATCAAAAGATTGATTTCCGCTTCTAAAATATTGCCTACAATGTTCCATTTAAATAAATGTAAATGTTACAATATCATATACCTATCATATAGGTACTTACCATGTTCTATTGATGTAAAATTAAAAATAAACTACATTTAAAAGATCGAGAGAAGGACCATCTTCATAACAGGGATGTTTTAAAACGTTTAATTGGTATAATTATTTTATTATTAAAAATAGGACAACCATTTAGAGGGCACGATAAAAGTTCTCGAAGAATGAATAAGGGACTCTATCTAGAAACTATAAATTTACTTAAAAAATATGATTTTAATATTCAGTCCCACTTGGAAAAAAGCCCGAAAAATGCTCAATAAGAAGTAAAATAAAAAAAATTTAATCAAATCTCTACATAAAGTTATACATCAACTTGTTCTTAAAAATGTAAATGGGAAAAAGTGCTAAATCCAGTAAATAGTACTCTTGTGAAAGAGCATTTTCTAAATTCACTCATGTGAAAACTGATTCACTATGAAACAGGATAATTTAGATGAATTGATCATATTTAATATTTATATCATATTCGTTTAGGGGCAAACTGTATTTAGATCAGGGACACATAATTGTATTTTTCAAACATATTATTTATATTTAACTTTAAAAGTAAAATGGCTGTTTTTCAAGTTTGCTAGGCACACTAACGATACTTCCAACGCCACTAGAGTACACCCCATTTGGAAAAATCCTAATTGCACTTGCACTACTGGCGCTAAGCCCGCTAAGGTGAATAACATATTAATTATTATATAGTAAAGCTATTCTCTATCACAAATAAATAAGAATATTTACAAAACAACTTCTTTTATGGAACCATAAAATAGCTATTAAGCAACGATTACCCAACATAAATCATTTCTATTTCGGAACTTTCAAAAGTATATGACGAAATAAAGTTTCGTTACCAACAAACTGCTTTCGACACCATTCGTCGTGTATTATAATGTATATGTATACACTATTAATAGTAACATATATTATTAATATTTATTACAGTATATTATTATTATTATTATTCTTAAATGCATCATTATCACACGTTATTATTTATACGCGGTAAAAACATATTTTTAAGTGAAAATTATTTTATTTTTTTTAACCAAAAACTCTATTCAACAATATATTTTATGAAAGACCTTGAAGTTCGTTAAATAGAGATTTGACTGTCTGTAAATCGTTTGTGTAATAACCGGTATATAACACTAGCACACCGTCGCCGCCAAATAGTAATAGCAGCACCGATAGTAACTACCGAATAGTAGACTCAAAACTATAGATAATATATTGAATATATAAGTAAAAGTAGTAGTAGTAGTAGTAGTAGTAGCAGTAGTAGTAGTAGTAGTAGTAGTAGCAGCAGTAGTAGTAGTAGTAGTAGTAGTAGTAATAGTAATTGTAGTAAATAGTAAGTAACTATAATCTATATTAAAACGTTTAGCGTGGTAGACAGTAGTAGTAGTAGTAGTAAAGTAGTAAAAACATAATATAGCCAAGTGTACAATAACGTACATAGCAGTAATGAGTGGTATACTCGTGCTTACTATTATGTAATATTATTATTATAATCACTATCGTGTACGCGTTTCCATATAATGTACGGGACAAGATACCGTGCAAAAAACGGTGGGCAATTGTTTATGACAAATGGATAGCTTTGAAACTGAATAAACGCGCGCGCACCGCACCGTTCGTTTTCGCGGGCGCGGCGTTTATTTTTAAAACCAAACAAATTCGTTTGTCGGCCAAATCCCCGAAGCTCTTACCACCAAGGCTTTTTCTTATTTTCGTTTCTTTTCTCTCATATACCCACACACACACACACAACCGCTCACTCTCTTTCGGTTACACGCTGGTCATATGCTCACTGCAGCTGTGGTTCGAACGCATAACGAACAGATGCGGAAAAAAAAGGTCGGAAAGTATATATTAAATTATCATACGAGTATACAACGATTAGTACCGATTACGACAATTTTCCGTTTTGTCGTATATATAATAATATCGTACATATGAGAAGTTTCATCGGTACCGGGGATTAATAATATTGACCTCGGGCAAAATCAAATGAAGTGCGACTACTGCCGTCGCCGCTGCTTGCTAGGGACCTCTATATACGCGAGCCGTACATCACCGCGCGGTGACACACACAAAAATAGACGCTTTAGCAGCAAGGTGCAGAAACGAGAGACGACGTTCCGAACGCCTACGCATTTGACCTTCCCGTTTTCAGAAGACGACTATACTACTACTTCTTCTACTACTAATATTTGGATATTTCAAACCAAGGTCAACCGCAAAGGCCGTAAATTATTATGAAAACGCATTCTCTTGTACTCTCGCCGATACCGCCGCCGCGAAGAATGTCTATAAATAAGAAACGATATTTTTTGTGCTATAAAAGTTTAATTCAATCACGTTAAGCCAAATTATTTGCCGGATGTCAAAAAAAAAAAAATAAAAATTTACAGCATTTTCCTGAAAAACATGTAGTAAAATAAGCGAAAAAATATTTATTACTTCTAGCTGTTACACTGCTGTATACGATAGAGCGTGTGTAAGCTATGTTAAATAGAAAAATACAATAGTGCATTTGTATACCTCTAATTTTGTTTTATTAATAGTCATTATTTACTGCTGGCAAACGGTCGGTAAACCTAAATATTGTTTCCAATAATATTAGGCCAGGCAAAATACTAGCAAAAAACTGTGTGTATATTGTCTGTACAGAGTGTATGATACTAGGATAGTTTGTTTCAAAACATAATCCACTATATTATATATATATATATATATATATATATATATACATTTTAAAATATAGTGCTCGTATTTACATTTGTAGTTTGAGAGAATTTATTTTATGTTTTACTATGGCAATATTTTAATTTGTACAGTCTTATACATTTTCATCGTATCAGTAATATATTAAAGAATGTGATTATAGCGATTCGTTTAATTGTATTATCTTAATCATAAAATAGAACACATATATACTTCATAGCCATAGGAGCGCAATTTTGATGAAAATTCTGGAGGTGCTTATGCCCCCATGAAACAAAATTAGTTTACATATGCTTTAATTTAGAATGAAACAAATGTAATGGTAGTAAAACTTTTATACCCACAGAATGCTACATTTAACGTATATATTATGTACGAGAAAAACTAGGAATTTCAGCTAATTTATAATAAGAAAAAACATGTAGGTTAATTATTTTGGCTTTAAACTTTAAAAGACAGCTCAACAGCTGTTAATACATGGAGCAAATTTTCTAGTGTAATACCTTTTATTTGTATCGAAAATGTATCTATATTTACATTGTTTTAGCTGCCGGTTGGCGAGGGTAAGGGCAACTACCGATAATGATGAGCAATTAGGAAAACTATTCTATATAATATAAACAAATTACATATGGTATTATTTAATATGTAATGGATTCGGTATGACATAACGAATGTGATTATATTTCGCACTATTTCGTATTATGGTATAGGTATTTATTTTCTATTCTAAAAAGCATATTTTTAATAATTAAACACAAAAACAATTGAGGGTGCTAATTTTAAAACCTGTAGTGCTAAGCACACCCAAGACTCCCCCTAATTGCGCTTATGCATAGTCTAACAAAATGTAAAATACAAATGGATACTTTTACTATTTATAGTAGAAATTGGAAGTTTCAAGTTAAGTAGCTTTCAATTATTATAAATACAGTAAAACCTAAAGGTTACTTAACCGATCACGAATCATTTTGAGAATAGCTTTGGTGTAAACTTACTTTAAATGGATTTTGTACATCTTGATAAATTTTATAATATATGTCTATAAATAGTAAATTATGTAAGTAAGCAACTCAATATTGATTTTAACCATGGTATAAATGGGGTAATGAAATAGGTTATAAAAAATACATTCCATTATATTTTAAATCATAGCATATTATATTATAAACACATACTTATATTTAATAAAATGATAAAATATTTGAAGTTATAATAGTTAAAATTAGATTATGTTTAGGTTCTAATAAATCTAATGTAAGGGCTAAAACATGAAAAAACATTTGAATTTTCCGTAATCAAATATAATCAAAATAATGGTTTAAGTATACATCTTATCCATAATAAAAATTATATTAATTTACATATTTATAATAACACTGTTAGCAATCAATATTTATTAAGCAATACAATTAATAACATTATCATTAAAATACTTGGTACCTTAGTACCTTTTATCTATACCTACCTAAATATAATAGTCTATTACCTAATATATGCAATAATGGACGTATTATTTGCAAATGAATAGCTAAAAGCCGAATAATATTGATTTACTTATAGGTCTTCGAAAATATAGGTTGATAATATATTAATTACTTAAAAGGTTTCTGAAAAACAGTAAAAGGATAAAATAAATCGTTTTATATTGTTCAGTTTCGAAAAATATTATTTAGGTATTACTTAAAATGACTGCATACGGGCATACGGCACTATATGTCTATATCGTTAAAATTATTATCATATTTGGTTGAGATCATTTTTTTGAAAACTCAATATTATACCTATATTATTCTAGTCAATATTACTCTAGTCTTCGATCGTAAAGTTTACAGAACTGTTATATTTAATATAACAGTTCTAACTGATAGTCTATAAACTATATATACGTATACATATGACATATAAGTAATAAGTATATATAAAAACAATCACTGTTCATTTTAAGTATAGGTATTATTTTACATCTTTAAATATCAAACTATTAATTAAAATAATGTCTTAAGTCCTAGTCGAAATTTCTATACGCACTATTTTTATTAGTAGCTTTGATTGAAAAGTCAAAGTATACTAAGTTATTTATAAAGAGATTATTTGAAATTGTATTAAATATAAATAACATAATATAGGTATTTATTATATGTATACCTGTGTAACAATAGAAAGGTAGAAATAATATCTAAGGTATTTATAATTATATGCAATAGTATGATTTCATATATCTATATAAGGTATAAAGCATTTGTTTTTAATGTACCTACCTATTTGTACATTAATTCGTACATTACATTTGTTCTCTTTGTAATATCATAAATGTCGTATTTGTATAAACTAGCCACAATTATTTGAAAACGTTTATTGCTTTAGAGTTAAGATGATATCCCTGTTTAACCTAATTTGTTTTACGCGACTGAGTGGAAGTGGTATAATGTGGTAAAGAGGGGTACAGGTGCGGTGGCAGAAACGTTCCGGAGACTTTGGCATAAGTTGTGCACTTCGTCTATGGAGCCGTGGAAAATTTTATAAATAGCTGTTGGCCAATGGTGTTCAAATTTAGAAAATCTCATTTTAAGAACCTTAGCCGAACCATTTGTTCACCGCACACCTGTCATGATTAACATATTCAAAAATTGAATATCGTACGTAGACTAACATAATATTTCAATACATTGAAGTTTGTGGATTTGTTTCGTATGCGAATGCGACCTTACAATAATAAGTAATAATTCATAACATAATTCGTCTAGTAATTAGTGTACCTACAGCTTAAAACTGTTAAATTATAAATTAGTTTCTAATTTTCTATAACTTGATATTTTTTAATAATAAATTGAAAAATAAGTTAAGAATATTGTGATTATATTTTATGTTGATGCAATAACATTAGTAAAATTAGGAATCATTAGTATAGTTCATGAAGTATCTCTAATAGCTTATACCAAATGACTTAAAAATAGGAATTTAGGATGCGTTAACACACTATAATATATAATATTTAATATTATGATATACTAAATACTTATAATTAAATTGTGATCAATTACATTTCACTGATATAACTACAGTGGTCGAAGTGGGGGAGGGGATAAGGAGGAATGATATCCCTCTACTTTTTTGTATTTAAATTTTCATCCCTCTACTTATTTTGTCTAGAATAACGCATTCCTCCTAAGACTTGTGTTTTAAAATGAAATAATTATTATGATTTTTATATTTATACCTATGTATAAGTACAAAAAATGTTTTACTTAAATATTAATTAATACTTTTATAATAATAATAATAAATACTAATATATTTTGTTATATTACATATTACATTGTTAGTATTAATTACAATTTATAAATTTAACTATTTAATCTAAAATTTCCACAGAAAAATATTATGAATAAAATATTTTATCAGTTTTTTTGCAACTAAATTTGAAAATATGTTATTTATTTGTTTAGTTTTAAAGATTATTTATGATAGAAAAAGATTGTAGTATTCTGATGCATAAACAAAATGTGAACTATAAAAAAAAAATACTATACAAGGTATGAAGAATGTTATGATGATATCAGGAAATTTGACTTGTAAGGCATCCTTCCACTTATCTTAACCCATTTCGATCACTGTATAACTACAGATTACAGTATTATGTAGTATTGTAGCTTAAAATCATCAAATTTAAATGCCAAAAAAAAAAAAAACTATTTATAACTCAAAATAAATCATTGTTATAAAACAAATTTCAATTTATATTTTATTTAATCATACCATGAACTATGAAGATATATTTATATTTCTGTTTAGTATAAGACCAACGTCAGTATCTAACTATTCTCATAAGTCATAATTAACTACCAGTTGAACTTTTGAAGTAAACAATACTAGCTAGTTGTAATTTATTTAGCTATTATATGAGATCGCTGTTTTATATTATTGAAATCTTATTTTATGATCAAACCGCTATAAGATCTTCAACAAAAATTAAAGTTTTTATGATGCTAGATGACGATGAAAATACATTATTTCTCTCAAATTGAGAGTCTCAACCATTAATAACAAAATGTACCTATAGTAACAATAAACGTGTGAAGAAATATACACCAAACTTTTACAGTTTTACATCAAATACTATTAAAATTAATAAATACATTTTATAAAAAATCTACGTGTTGTCATTGTTCTATAGGTACTAATTTTAATCTACCATTATTGGTTATCATTTACAAATTACAAATTTTTTATAAAGTATTAATAATTAATTTATTGCGATGACAAATAAATCAAGAAATATTAAATTAATTAATTTTAATAATTTAAAAAAATTTTAATGTATTTAAAAACTAATATTAAAATGAACTTCTAAAACACAGATTTATCTACTCTGTTTTATTTTGAACATTTCATTAAGCACGTTCCAATGTTTCAGCGCTATTTGATTGAAATATAGCGTATACAGTATAATTCATTCGGACTTGCACCTCTACTAGTAAAATATTGAAAATAATTGGTTCAATTGAATTAGAAGAGAATATTTCTATTCGTTTTATATTTTAATTTTTCGTTTTGGTACGTCGAGACTAACTAATTTAAAATTAAAAAAAAAAATGGGGTGATACTGCAATAGCAATAGTTACATATATTTTATTACTAATTAGTACCAATTATTATATTACCACACAATAAAGAATAAATTTTAAAAGTACCCACTCAGAAATCCTCCACTCTTCCACAATGCAATTCTACATTTGTGTATTAAAATAATTCGATCTTAATATATTAATGGACTAAGGTCTAACGGCCATAAAATCATATATCAAAGCATGTCAATAATTATCCAATTATATATTTGTCTTTGACCGCTGGGTCTTGAATCTTGATACTTCGAGATTCGTTTTTAAATCAATGGTGTGCATTCTATAATCTGTATACGTACTACGTACATAGAAACATTATTCTTTATTATATTATCATATCATATCGTTATATCATAATTCATAGGTTGTATAAACTAATATATTTTATACCAATGTGTGACGTGTGTATAATAAATAAATATTTAAAAGTATATATTTTAATTTTTAATACTATGAAATGACGATTTTAATCACATTGTTTTATTTTATTTGGATAGTAGACTGGTAATAAAACAATTTAGTAGACAATTCTATCATTATGTATAGGTATTGTTTGTAAAAGTCAACAAAAATACTTTGAGTTTATACAAAAAAATCTACGTTTTCAGTAGAATATTTTGACACTTCTCATCTCAGCAGTCACCATCTTCAAATAAATGCTCATTCTCTTGTCTTCGTATAAGCAAAAAGGATTAAACGGTGTTGCTTAATGTGTATCATATGATGTGGAGATGACGATGTGACCCACTGACATAATGACATGTGAAGAGATATTAGAAGAAATGGCGAAAGTTCCAAGACAGATAAATATTAATTATTATACTATAATAATAATAAAGTACTACTATATAATTACTTAGATACTATATATATATATATACATATCTGTATATATAAAAGAAGAAGTCCAGCTGACCGATTTATTGATAATCAAATCACAGCTTTTTTATCATTTTTTTCGATTTTTTTAAAAAGTATTGAAAAAGTTTGATTTTTGAACCATCCAAGTACCATCTATATTTACTTTCCTTTCAGAAAAGTTACTTTTTAAGAAAATCTAAGCATTTTTACTACCAAAAAAAGGTGTCCTCAGACACAAAAAAAATTTAAAAATAATTTAAAAAAAACACACACATCATTGTAAAATCATTCCGTTCAGAATCTAAAAGATAATTATAATGATCATAATATTTTCATGTTTTTTTTTTTTTGTATTGCTATCAATTTTCAATTTTAATTTCAATTAAATTTATGTTTTTAACGTTTTATTTTAATATTTTATGCATTTAATCTTTAAAGTCAGCAATACAAAATTATTGTTTAATAGTAGTGTATAATAGTGAGTAGATAGTGACTATAATATATAGTGACGTAGACAAGTTGTGTTCTATAATCTACATCATTACGATAATACGATGGCACCATTGGTATCTATCATAGGCATTTTAAGATCTTTGTATGTCTATATGACTATATCATTTATATTTCATGCTAATTTTTATTGGTAAGCAGGTAAGCTCGAGTGGAGCCGGAGAAAAGAAGACTGACGTCACAATTAATATTATTAATTATTATATTAATGTATTACATATGTACAGGGGCAATCCTAGAATTTATTTTTAGGGAGTCCAGAGAGAATATTACCGACTTCCAAACATAATAAGTAATAACTGCCGACCGTGCATAGGCGTGTCTACGTCGGCATCATAAGATGTCACCTGTAACTGCAATTTTCGAATGACGCAAGTCAATCGAGTTTCAGGGTAGGATGGATTATGACCAGAGCTGTGAAGACCATAAAGTATGCATTCAATAATTATGGATTAAATACTAATGTATTTAATATATAAATAATACACATATATAATAAATTATATACATAAATATGTTAAAAAATGCTCTATAAAATTGAAAATTTTTTAAAATATTACTTTTTAACTTAGTATAATCAATGGTATAATTTAATATAACTTTTAATTTTGAACAAATGTTGGTGTCGGTCGTCAGACGGTACATTAAGTTACCGCCGATTACTTAGCTAAACTGCTTCTGCTGCTGTGGGTCAATTTACCACCTATGTGACTATGAGATTGTGTACTAAAATATATTACTACTATTACATACTCCTATCTGCATAAAAACTAAAAAATATTTAAAAACTATTGCTTTTGTATAGCATTTTGAGGAATATGGTTATAAAAATATACAATAGGCAATATGTATACCTTTATATATTTTAGATGTATACAATCAGAACTTTTCTTAAATGCAAGTAACAATTAGCCGATTACCATCGAAATAGTAGGTATAATATATCAGTTCTAGACGTAGATTTTAATCCCCGGCATGTGTATTTCAATAATAATGTTATTCCCTTTGTAGATAATACCACCTATTTAGGTATTGCTCTTGATCCCAAATTACGCTGGCTACCGCACATTATATCACTTATCTCATTTGGCTCTCGTTGAGCTATTTTTCTTAGGACTATTACTGTTACGTGGTGGGGCTCTCATCCTACGGATCTTCTGCTAATCTATAAATCCATTATACGTTCCAAATTTGACTATGGCTGTTTCCTCTTTGATTCAGCTTCATTTTCGAATTGGAAAAGACTTAATAAAGTTCAAAGTTCTTGTTTAAGATACATCATGGGCTACGTTAGATTTTCTCCCCTCCCAGCAATAGGAGTAGAATCCTTATGCCCTCCTTTCAATATTAGATCTCGTTGACTTGCAGGCAAGTTTCTCCTTAAATCCTTATCTCTCTCTAATTGTCCTATTTTTGATACCTTTTATTCCTTGTTCCTAACTTGGCGCTATGTTCCTAAGTCTCTTCCTATTTTAGCTTTGACTGCCAATTCTATTTCACTATTCTATCAATATATTTTAACCAATTTTAAACATCCTATGTATGAGATTGGATATGATGTCCTTCTCTACCCTACGCATGTTCATATAGCCGACATTTTCCCAGGTTTCTCCTCTCATGATTTAAGAAACTTTTCTCCTGCAGTTATTAACAATTTTTTTCTGATTTCATTGAAAGCAATTTTCTAGATTTCATTGTTATCTACACGGATGGTTCCGTTTCCCCTTTGTTGGCAGGTTACTCTTTCTACATTCCGGAGCTACCCATTTCATGCACAAGTAATTTACCCCCTTCCTCATCTTCTTTCACAGATGAATGCTTCGCCATTATGGAAGCGTTAAATTTTATCTCTACCTCTCTCTATAAAAAGTTTTTAATTGCCTCGGATTCAATGTCTTGTCTCTAATCTCTTAATTCCTGTTTTTTTAATTCCAATTTATCTCCTTTAACTCTCTGTATTAAATCTATTCTTTTTGGTCTCGGCCAATTAAGCTATAATATTCAATTTCTTTGTATTCCTAGTCATGTAGGGATTCGCGGTAATGAGATTGCCGATTCCTTAGCTAAATCTTCCTCACACTTTATTAGTCCTTCTTCTTCTTTAATTCTTTGGTCAGATTTCACTCCTCTCCTACGACGTCATGTTTCCTCCCTTTGGTCCGCCTATTGAAATAACCTACCTGCTAACTTTGCCTCAAAATTTAAATTCATTGTTCCTAATATTGGATCTGATATTTGGTTCAAATATATATCTCTATCCAGATTATATATCGTACAGTTCAATCACTTACGTATTGAACATTATCTTTTACCATCTCATGCCTATAAATTAAAATTAAATTATTTCCCCTTTTGTACGCTTCACTTGGACGAATGCCTCTGTGATTTATCACATATTCTTTTCGATTGTCCCTAACTCTCTATAAAACGTTCTCATTTAATTTCTTTTCTCAATTTCTTAAACGTTCCCTTCAATCTTCCCTCTATTTTAAACTCTAAATCTGAGTAAGTTGTTACTTTAACTGTTTCTTTTATCCTGGAGGCTGGCTTTGTCATTTGACTTTTTGTCAATTAATTTTGTTCACAAATTTTTATTTTTTATTTTTATTTCTATTTTTATTTTTTTTTATGTATTATAATATTCATTTTATATATGATATATATGTTATATATCCTCTTTGTTTTTAGTTAACCTAAATTTTGTATACCCATTATCTATCTTATTTTGTTTAGATTTAAGATACTTAATTGTTGAGCCAAATTTTTATAAAGGCTAAAAAAAAAATATATCAGTTAATTTTTGTTAAGAATTTTAATTTAAACAATAATTCTTCTTTGTTTGGCCAAAGACCATTTTTTAATAATAGCATCTATGTCTTTTTCAACAACAATATCTTTTTCACAATTCAATATCATTAGAGAGTTAAGACGGTCTGATGTCATCGTACAACGTAAATTTTGTTTAATGAGTTTCAAGTTTTCAACTTACTAAAATTTCGTTCACTGGAAGTTGTTGAAACTGGAAAAGTAAATGAAAGGCGGCAAAATCAAATGGCCCAAGATAGAATATGTTTCATTTCTTCTGATTTTTTGAGTACCTACGTTTAAATGTTTTAAATTTTCATTTGGATATTGGTGATCCAGAATTTCCCATTCCGATGCTGTTGTATCAAAATCCAGAAGTTTGGCTCCATGACTCATAGGAGGGAAAAGAGAAAAAGCTTCACTGAACTCTTGTGATGTATTTACTTGTTATGGAACACTGAATATTTTAAATATTGGTTGAATTTTTTCAATAAAAACATTTTAACAGTTCAATTCAGGTCACCGAACCATTCAGTTGTGCATATCCATACACCTCTCTTATCTTATAAGTGTTACCTTTTTCATTTATTACGTTAATTCTAAAGTAAATACAATGAGCGGAAACAAAGTTAAAACTGACACAGTTAAAAATATTAAAATAACAAATTCTATACCTAGTTGCTCTACAAATAAACACCAAGATCCTTCTCTAGATGAAATGATGAACGTCTTGAAATCATTCAAAGCTTCAGCTGACGAACAATTTAATGCTATTCAAGAAAAACTTACTGGGTATGATAATTGTTTCAGTAATTTAAATAACTCAATAAAAAAAATTCAACTATCCGTCAATGCTCTAAAATCTGAAAATGATACTCTTAAATCTCAAATTAAAACACTCCAAGACAAAATTCAGTTATTAGAAACAAATCCGCCAATCTCACCAATGAATAATCCTATGATTATGCTAAATGAAGCTCAAGATCAATTAGCTAGGTCAAGCAATATTATTTTTTATAATATTATTTGGAATTTTTTTTAATCCAAATACTTAAGTTTTAGTTAAACTATCAAAACTATTTGAATTATTAATATATTCCAATGTGTCAACAATTGCCTTTAAAGATGTCCAAACTGCTTTAATGCTTCAGCGCAAGCAGTCCATCGAGTTTTTAATATATTTCTGAGCTTCAGACTTCCTTCAATTTTGACCATACGTTCCATTAAATTACTTGATCTCTTTGTACTAATCGAGAAAAATACATAAATGTTTTCAAGAATATCTCTCGGTCCGACTGCATACAAATTACAAACGATTGTAATCTTGTAACTGTAATCAATTGTAATCTTACATTTGGTAAACAAAAATAAATTGTCCAATAAAACCGACATGATTTATTATTTATCGATATTCAGTTCATCAAAATATAATACCTATAATATAATGTAAAATGCCATATACCACAAGTATCCGACTACCGACAATCATGTAAGAAAATTCAATGGTATCAATATATTATAAATAATTAATATGGAAGTTTCAATATTAATAAAACGAGTAATTGAATAATTCTGTAATAAATAATAATACATAGTAAATATCTGCCGACTTTTTTTAGGGATAAGATAATTCTAAACTTGTATTTTCAGTTTAAGCCCCCCCTTCCCGAAAATCACCCCTGCATATTTAATATGGTAAATTCTTTATTAAATCAATTGTGGCCTGTGGGTATCATAGTATTGTCATGTCATATTGTTATAAAATTAATGTTCACACACTTTCAAATGCACAAAAATGCTAATTATTCGCCGCAATACGCCCTTATTACAACGATCACCGTAGCAAGCATAGATTTTGAAAAAAAAAATACAAATTAACAGCAATAGCCAATATGATAAAATATAAAATAATAATAATCATAATAAGCCAGGCGGAACTCGTTGCTTGAAGGGGGAAATTCGAGTGGCAAAAAGTTCAGCAAGGCATCTCACACCACACGGTGTCATACTTTATGTACTTTGAAAAATAAATTGCATTCAATCAATTCTTGTGCTAGTGTTTATGCATAAGTCTCAAGTTTTAATCCTCCGGTGAACTTGAATTTTTCACAGACTCAAGTTAACAAGAATTTCAAGTCAATTAGTTCATTAGCTTAGGCTAAAGGGTGGTTAGGTGGTCACACAGTCATCGTAAAACAACATTACTTTTTTTTGCAAAAATCGATGTCACTGTCTCATTGACTCACTGTGCACTTGTTTTAGATTCTGAATGGAGTGATGGAATCTATTGATTTTACAATGATGTGTGTTTTTTTTTTTGTGTCTGACGACAACTTTTTTTGCAGTAAAAATGCTTCGATTTGCTTATACAGCAACTTTTCTGAAAGGAAAGTGAATGTAGATAGTTCTTGGGCAAGTTAAAAATCCAACTTTTTTAATACTTTTTGCAAAAATAAAAAAAAAACATTAAAAAAATTACGAAAAAACGGAAAATTTTACACAAAATCACGTTTTTACAAACTACATTTTTTTAAAATGCTCTAACTCAAAAACGAAAAACCGCAACAACATGAAATTTTCACCAAATCTTTATATTGGTGTTCTCTATAAATGGTTAAGTTTTCAAAGTATTTTGACATATTTTGACTTATTTATAGACAATTTAAATTTTCGATTTTTGTAAGTTTTTTTTTTTTTTAAATATCTATCAAATTATTTTGGCTATCCAAAAACTTTTGAAAATGAATTAAAGGATTAAATATAAGTAATACTAATTGTAACTAAAAAATATCGGAGATGGTTTCACTCAAATTTTTTTTATAAGCCCATAAAGTTCAAATTTGTATAAAATATGTTAAAATCGCGATAATTTGCAAGTTATTTTGTAGTTGAAAATTCATAAAATTTTTTCTGTATATACTTAAGAGGAAAAATTTTATGACTGTTTTAAATTTAAATTTTTACGAAATTGCATCATAATTAAATTTAAATATAAAATACTATTCTTTTTTATTTTTACTTACTTACTGACTTACTACTCTGCGCAGCGTCTGCGGCGTTGAATTATCAAAAAATGACGGAAAATTTGATTTTGTGACCTTTCTCTGTTTAAGTGTATAAAAACATAATAAATAAAATTTGGGATTAGGTAGGTATCTTAGATTTTGTGGGGGAGAAGAACCCCTAGGTCCTAAGTGGCTTAAGCCCTTCCACTTTCCACCTTGCCTCTTGTATACGTATCTGGTCCATATACTTTCAAATATTTGCATTACTAATGAATTAAATTAATATTATATCACAAATAACTGCTTTTATAAGTTCATCATCTATGTTTTTATATAATTTGTTAAGTTGTTTAGTTTTTAGAGAAGAATTCATGTGGGGATGTAGCTCAGTGGTAGAGCGTTCGCTTTGCATGTGAAAGGCCCCGGGTTCGATCCCCGGCATCTCCAAGAGTTTTTGCAAAATTATGGTAAATTTTACAAGTTTTATTTAAAAGTAATCAATAATTTTATTTTATTACTTGATAACTTGATGTTGTTCCAAAACGTAGGTAATAAAGAGTGCGTTTTGATTGATGTTAATTATTTTAATTTTAAAGTTTTATACATATCATTCATTTCAATTAATTTTCGTAATCACAGGCCTATGTGAAGTTATTCATTAAAACAATCTCAGCGTTGGGTATTTCTTTTCAGATATTTCTTATCACAGAATGATAAATTCATTTCGACCAACTTTGAGATTTCAAGTTGAAAAAATTGATGGGTTAGAATATATATGCCAAAAACGTAATAGTTGCAACGTTATTGTTATCACTGATAAATTAGTAATAATCTTTAACAGTCAAATGTGTACTCTTAAATACAAATAAGTAATTAGTTCGATTTTATTTAGTAAGTTAAAAAACCTTTGCATTACATTTTCTTTGTTTACTCATCTCACATTATTATGGAGTTGGAGTAAATCGTTGAACCAGGTAAAATTTTATTGAAAAAGTAACTAAAATAATCTGTGGTGAAGTTAAGATTTTGAATTTATAAAAATATAAAATTAACAATACACATAACTCATAATTCATAGTGTCAAATGTCAATAACTCTCGGTAAAGTTGTCACTTGATAATATTGTTCAGGTATCTCGCGTGAATCATAAGCTGAGACCTGAGATGTATTAGTCATATCACAAGATTTGTCCAAGGCTAAGGATACATTTTTTTTCGACTGTAATTATCTTTAGCCAGTACTTCAGGTGTTTAGCGAATGGACAATGATTCCTGAGCACATTACTGTTATTCTCCTGTTACTTCATGGCTCAAAATTTGAGTTACAAATTTATATTTCCTAAATAGATTGATACTTTTTGGTTTACAAAAGATTGGTACGTACTTGGAATTGTTCAGCAAATAACTTGTGAGAAGTTTCATGTTTGACACTTAACAATTACTTAACAGCAATTGTTTGATGACAAATCAAACAGGCAATGGGCCCTACGGCTTATTTATGCGTATATCTGGTAAAATTAAACAATATAGGTCCGTTCACTCAGGAAAGTACTGTTTTATTTTTCTACCTTCATCATTTTTCTATCGTTATTCAATAAAAAAAAATAATAATAGTAATAATAAATAACAAACAAAAAAACGAAAAATAATAAACGATACGGACATACAAAAATTACGCCACAGCGGATCGCTGTCACGGATAAGGTGATAAACTGATAACTGATGACGTTGGCTGGTCTACAAAAAAAAATAGGCGTTTGGTACATTGGACTTTGGTATCTACGTGTTGTACTTATAAAATTTGGGACTTCATACAATTTCAATGTACAATAGACATACCATCAAATAGGTCATAATATTAAGCTTCACAAAATCTCAATTGATTTATTTGTTGCTGTTCAAAAACCAAATAATATTCAAAGATTAGAAATTACCTTTTAAAATAAATTCTACTACGTATAGGCATTTAATCAATCATCAATGGTATAGGTATGAAACGCATTCGATCATCGAAGAGTTATCGATTGTATCTAATGGCTTGTCGTATACTCGTATTTATTATTCACAGCAAAAATCAAATTCACCAAATTGTCATAAGAAAAATAGTAAAACAAAACAACTATCAACACTTGTAAGTTGTGGGTAAACGTTACTAATTATGTACTTGTTTTGCAACCACGCGTTATCAAATAGAAGCTACTATATTTCTTACTATTTCATATTATTATAACCTCTCGTTTCAAGTGATCAAATCAAAAAGATTTGGTAAGTTATGCTTGTGCATCTGTATAGGAACAATATATAAATAATTCCTAGCAGTGATCTGGCATTAATAAAAAAAAAATCAATATTCTTTAATTTAAA
The DNA here is from genome assembly GCA_025469195.1 of Chaitophorus viminalis. Taxonomy (NCBI): domain Eukaryota; kingdom Metazoa; phylum Arthropoda; class Insecta; order Hemiptera; family Aphididae; genus Chaitophorus; species Chaitophorus viminalis. The sequence goes on from JAIPRK010001890.1 coordinate 36,051, forward strand.
TACGTATGTGGTTATATAAGATAAAAATGATTAAGTACCAAACTATTTTATATTTACATTTTTAATTTGTTAAATATTACAATTTTCTTTAAATTTTATAACGGGGGATGTAGCTCAGTGGTAGAGCGTTCGCTTTGCATGTGAAAGGCCCCGGGTTCGATCCCCGGCATCTCCAAGAATTTTGTTACTTTTTTTTCATAATTGAATTTGTTATTAATTAAATTTATAAATTTGTTTTACCAATAATCGTAATTTTATATAAATTTACAGAAAAGTTTATAATATTTAGTTTTTATACAATTGCTTATTTTTCCTATCCAGAATTTAATTTGCCTGTTAATTTTAGCTCAATTAATCCAGCTAGGCGATGATAAATCAGTAAGGTTAAGTTATTTTATTTATTATATGTAAAACATAATGTAATGTGCTTTACTTATTTGACGAATATTGTATGATTCGTTATGATTGAAATTATGAAATTATTTTAAAATATAAACTTTTTATAATTTCCTACATATTCTGATATTCTTTTAGATTTATCTTTTAATAACTCAACAATTATTTGAAATTTCACAAAATATAATTAAACAAATTGGAAACATAAAAGTCAACAAAAATTAATTTTTGGGTATATTATAAGTACAAAATTTAAAACATATACATAACATACATAAAATTCTTATCACATTAATTTATCAATCGGTACGTTAGAAACAAAAAACGTTTAAATTCCTATGTTCGCGTGTGTTAGACAGAGAGACAGAAGATTATGGCTTTTACCCTATAATCATAATATATATATACTTGTATTAAAAAAAACTCTTCAATTTTGCTAATCATTTTTACATCATTTTTGATTTTTGAATAATTTTTAAAACGTATTTCTCATACGAGAATGGACTTGAATTATTAAATATAGATGAATTCTATGATTCTAAAATTGTAAGAAAGATCGCTAAACCATCATAACAAAACAAAACAGAATACTTAGTCAATAATCAAATAGTAATAATAATCGTTAATTAATAATAATCATGGTTTATAGTATAGACATAGTATATAAGTATTAGAATTATAGAATTATTAATAGATTATTAAAGAATTTTTTAAAACGAAATCCGAAATAAAATTGCATTTAAATTGCAAAAATAAACACAATTTATACAATCAAAATTAATAATAATCAATATCCACCATATACTATAATACTTATTATCACTTTTCTCCACCAAGGTCTGTAAATCAAATCAATGACAAATACTTTGCAATAGTTAAATTTTTAAATTAATTACATAATTATGTATGTACTTATTTTTGTGATATTTTAATTATTTGTAATTTTAATATACCTAATTTAGATATAAATATGGTATGTACTACATGTATCAATAATAATAAATATATAACATATTTCTTTATTATATTTTGAATATATTATTTGTTATGTCTGTCCCTTACATGTATACATTTTTATTGCAATCTTAACTGAATTATTGAATAATTAATAACAAACAAATTATGTATTATAATAATGATAATACTTTGTAGTAATAAATTATTACATAACCCTACATACTATATTATTACTTATGTTATAATGTTATATGAGTACAAAAGAAAAAAAACGGATGGGCCTCGCTTTGCTGTACAGTTGGGGGTGGAGTGCACCTCGTTTATAGGATAGGTCATTATTACAATGGATTTGTTAAATTTGAATGCAATGATAGATATCATTGTATACGAA
>JAIPRK010001891.1:0-37786 GCA_025469195.1 Chaitophorus viminalis
AAGCAATAAGTACCTTTAAAGCATACACAAATCTACTTTTCTTCATTAAACGCGGGAAAAATATTGTTTATAAGCCGGAGGTTACAAGTGTAGTGTGTATCTAAATTCTTCTGGAGGCAATAAGTACCTTTAAAGCATACACAAATCTACTTTTCTTCATTAAACGCGGGAAAAATATTGTTTATAAGCCGGAGGTTACAAGTGTAGTGTGTATCTAAATTCTTCTGGAGGCAATTAGTACTTTTAAAACCATACACGCCTCTTCTTTTCATCATTAAACGCGGGAAACATATTGTTAATAAGGCGGAGGTGACAAGTGTAGTGTGTATCTATTTTCTATTGGAGGCAACGAATAACGTTAAAATAATACACACATCTACTTTTCTTTAGTCATCGCGGGAAACATATTCTTTATAAGCCGGAGGTAACAAATATAATGTGTATCTCTAATATATTGAGGATAATAAGTACCCATATACACAAATACTTTTATTCATTTATAGTGCGAAACATATTGTTTATAAGCTGGAGGTAACAAGTGCAGTGTAAATCTAAAATTCATCTGGAAGCAATAAGTACCTTTAAAGCATACACAAATTTAATTTTCTTCATTAAACGCGGGAAAAATATTGTTTATAAGCCGGAGGTTACAAGTGTAGTGTGTATCTAAATTCTTCTGGAGGCAATAAGTACTTTTAAAACCATACACGCCTCTTCTTTTCTTCATTAAACGCGGGAAACATATTGTTTATAAGGCGGAGGTGACAAGTATAGTGTGTATCTATTTTCTATTGGAGGCAATATGTAACTTTAAAGCATACACAAATCTACTATCTTCAGTAATCGCGGAAACATATTGTTTATAAGCCGGAGGTGACAAGTGTAGTGTGTATCTATATTCAACTGGAGGCAACAAGTACATATTCACTTATACTATTCTAAGCTTTAGGCGGAAATCTGTGTAATTGGGAAACACTCTATTATAATATATCTATATTTTATACAAAATAATATATCTTTTTAGTTTATCGTGCGTTTTTTTTTTGTCAAGCAGAGAGAAAAAATTGAATAGGAGTCTTAAAATAGATTTATCAAATTTACGTTTTTGTCACCGTTATTCAGTCTTATCTTTCAATGATTTTCTTGAAATATCTTCATTTTGTAAACAAATCGAGTGGTTATATAACGTGATTTCAAGTAACATTTAATCGTCATTGCTCATTTGTCTTTTGTCAGTGCAGTTCGTACTTATAAATCGTGTTTTACGCAATTTACTTATAAAATTTGAAGATGAAGCTACGAAAAAATAATTTAAGAATGGTGCCAGCGCAAGTTAAAGATAAAGGTAAGATTTTGTATTTAAATATTTTTAATTTGTATGTTATTATATTAGGTCAATTATTTTATTTGTCATTTGAGTATATATTTACTGACTTCTTTGAATAAACTCTTTTAAGAAAATACAATTTTTCCATTTTAAGGCAATACAAATATTGATTTTGAAAAAAACGAGAAATGATCTGGTTTTCTTTTCTTATTCACATTTTTGTTTTTTTTTTCGCGTGTGAGGGTATACTCAACAGGAATTCGAACTATCAATCCAATCATATCTTTCTCATATCATAGTTTATACTATTTAGGTTCTGATAAATATAATGTTTATATATCCCTAACAATTTTAATTTTCATTTATATTTTTAGGGAAACTTACAAAAATAAGGTAGAATTTATTTTTCCAGATTTCAACAAAATTTATTTTTTCTTTTGATTTCAGAATAGATAAAAATCAAATTATATTTATGTTTTTTATAATATATATATATATATATATATTCATCGTCGAATATTTTACAATATAAGTCTAAAACTTTCTTGGTTCAAACATTTTTTCATTCATTTATTATAATCTGGATGGGAATATAGTTTTTAGAAGCCCCTTAAATTCAAATGTTTATGAAAAAAGTCATAATCGCAATAATTTTAAAGTTGTTTTGTAGTAAGTTTAAAATTCATAAATATTTTAATATTTATACTTCAGATTTAAAATTTTAACACAATGTTTTCTATAAGGTTTTTTCCAATCATTATTAAAAAAAATTGTATCTTTAAATTTTACAAAATTGCATAAAATAACGATTTATCCTCAAAAAGATTTTAAATATTTGTAATAATTCAAAAAGTATAGGTCACAGAAACTCGAAATTGTAACTAGTTGTTAATATTGGCTTTTTCTTTGATTCATTTTTTTCAAAATATTATACTAATTTTAAAAGCAACTTATAGGCATTTGAAATATTCGATTTTTTTACATTTATTTTTTTTATAATCGTTGATAAAAAAAATTTGACTGGTACAAAACCCCTGAAAATTTAATAGAAGCTTCCACAAAAATTCTTCTTACTGTAATTTAAAGATTATTGAAATCCATGGACAATTTTTTTTTTTTATAAACGTATGAACAAGGAATATTGACATAATATAACTCATCAAGTATAATATATAATATATAATATTCTGGACTGACAAATCATCTCGGTTTTTGAAAACCAAAAAATGTTAACACTTGAAATTTTCATCAAATGTTTATATTGGAGTTTTTTTATATATGGTTAAGTGTTCAAAGTATTTTTTTTAACCTAATTTATAGATAATTTGAATTTTCGATTTTTCTAAGTTTTTTTTTTGAAATGTAAAATAAATTTGGCTGACCAAACACTCATGAAAATTTAATATAAGGTTAACTATAAATTATAATTATTACAATTAAAATATTTTGAAAATTGTTCCTCAGATTTTTTTTTTATAAGCCCATTAAGTCAAAATGTTTATGATATATGTCAAATTCGTGATAATTTTTATGTTATTTCGTAGATAAATATTCATACATTTTTTTCTATTTATTCTTAAGGTTGAAATTTTAACACGAAGTTATCCCTAAGTTACTCATCAAATAACTATAAAATTATTTCTACCGGACTTTAAGAGAAACATTTTATAACCGTTTGAAATTTAAATTTTTACGAAATTGCATAAAATATAGATTTATTTTCTATCGATTTTAAATATTTGTAATAATTCATAAAGTATAAGTCACAGGAACTCAAAATTGTTACAACTTCTTAATATTGGCTTTTTCTTTGATCCATTGTTTTTTTCCAAATATCATACTGATTTTTAAGCAACTTAGAGGCATTTGAAGTATTCGATTTTTTTTAACTTTTTTTTATAATTTCTATAAAATAATTTGGCTGGTACAAAATACTTTTACAGAATATTTAATTGAAGATTCCACATTAGTTGTTTTTACTGTAATTTCTACCGGACTTTAAGGAAACCTTTTTATGACCGTTTGAAATTTAAATTTTTACGAAATTGCATAAAATAATGATTTATCCTCAAACGATTTCAAATATTTATTATTATTCAAAATGCATCAATATTTATAAAATGAAACTTTTACCAGTTGTTTAAATTGGAATTTTCTTGAAGTCATTTTTTTTGTTAAATATTTTATTGATTTTCAATCCATGTATAGGCGGCGTATCATCATTTCGGTGATACGACAATGATACATTTTTATTTATATATATAATATTATTATATTATACTACGAACAAACAAAAAAATTTTTTTAGAATTGTCGTTAATATTTTTATTTTTATGCCACCCCTATATTTAAGCGAACAAAATAAAAACAAATTATTCAACTTGGTTAAATCGTTTTTTATTTTTAGTGAAAATAACGAACAGTAGTTCCGACTAAGTAAAATTTTAAGGGTTGAATATCAAAGTCCTTTCGAAATTGGTATTTACATCATTAAACGAAACTATTGTTGTTCATTCATGGTGTTTTTATACGAGTAGATTCAGGGATTCTGGTTAGATGATTTTTTTTCCATATTTACAGGTCTCAACTATATTACAAAACTATTTTAATTTTTAATCTGTAATATTTTTTAAAACAATTCTGATTTTAATTATAAAATTAAATTTTGTTAATTATATTTACAATTAGATTTTATACATTACGTATTTTTTTTTTTTTTTTAGAATGATTGACATATAATAAAAATTTATTTATTACACTCATATAGTTTATTAATTTTTGACTGCTATTTTCGCTTTAAATTTTCGTTCACATGCTAAAATGTGATTTCGCAAAAACATCCGAGCTGAAACGTCCACGCCGAAACGTGGGCACCAAAACATCTTTTTCCATTATCCATTATAAATTTCCTTGATAGATGATATTCTTCATTAGGCAATCATTAAAGTATTTACATACTTGTTCTTATAAAATGTGTCTATATTTTAAATAATTAAATAAAATAATTTCCATACATATTTTTCTACATTATTATTTTATTTCATAGAATGGACAGCTGTGCAGTTTATAGAAGATAATGTATATTATATGTGTCCTTCAAATTCTATAAAAAATAAAAAAATAGGATCAACCTGCATGGTTAAGTGGAAAGATAGAAAGTCCTATATGGCAAAAGTTTTACATAAAGGAAGTAAGAATTTTAAAATATGAATTCTTTAAACATGCTTGTAATTATATGTTTTAATTAATACTTAATATATAATTATTATTCATTATATAATTTTGAAGATAAAGTGGAAACGAAGAACTTTATAGATACAATTCAAAATACTGAAAACAATTCAATTGAAACAAATCCACAAAGTGATCATGAAAGATTTAATATAACTACAATTGAAACCGTTTCAGGTAAGTGAATGATTGTATACCTAGATTTTTTAATTTATTTTATTGCATTAAAAATATTTTAAATTTATTTAGAAGGAAATGACAATATAGTAATGCATACTGTTGAAACTAACCTTCAAAATATTAGTGATCATGAAATTGAAATAGCTGATGAAATTATGTCAAAAATTCTTTCAGGTAATGTTTCGTCATCAAATAATTTATGCATTTTCGAAAAGAAAACTGTTTAGAAATTTAAGATTTTAAATACTTTTTTTCGGATAACTATTTTTAAGCATGGAATACTAAAAATGATATCAGTAAAATAATGTTAATAGGTATATAAATAAAATTATACAATATTAAAAATACATAATTTCATATTTTTATTTAATTGAAAAAAAAAACATTATACTTATAAATAAATGTGAGTAAAATAATTATAATTATACTATATTTGAAGTTGAACATATTTTGCAGCAATACCACTCAACATATTTCAATAGATTTATTTTCGATTATAATTCGAATTTTCCATTAATTGATATTAGTTATTTTGTTATTTTTCTAAAAATGTTAATTTTAGTGAATTAAAACTTTATTCAGTGCCTATATTATAATTTAATAGTAACTGTATAATTTTCAAAATATTTAAATCTGATATAACGTGAAATTTATGATAACATTTTAGATTCTGAACGGAGTGATGAATGTATGAATTTTACAATGACATGTTTTTATTTTTATTTATATATTTTACATTTTATTTTTTATTTATTTTTTATTTTTTAACTCAAAAACAATAAACCGTAACAACTTGAAATTTTTACCAAATCTTTATATTGGCATTATCTATACATGGTAAAGTTTTCGAAGTATTTTGACTTATTTTGAATTATTTATAGACAATTTAAATTTTCGATTTTTGTAAGTTTTTTTTTTTGTACTTTATTTTTGATAAAAAAATTTGGCTGAGACGAAATACTTGAAAATTAAATAGATGATGTTCTTACTATCATTCAAAACTGTTGAAATACACAATTATTTTTATAAGAGTTTGTAAAGCAAATACTGACATGATATTACAATTTAAATATAAAAGTATGTACCCATTTTAGACTAACAAATCATTTCCGTTCAGAATCGTTTTTCGTATGCCCTATTACATAGCATTTCAGCCAGATTTAAAAAATCTATTATAAGGTCCTGATCGAGATGCACTCCACCCCTTATTGTACCGGAAGGTGAGTCCCCATCCAGTTCTTTTTAATATTTGGTTTTTATATCGGTACTTTTTACGAGTAGAATCAACTTTTTTTGATAATTTTACTTTTCAAATTTTTACAATACGTCTAAAATCAAGAAAATTAATTTTATTTTTGTAGTTTAATAATTTACCTGTAATAATGTAAAACAAAAATTTATAAATGAAAAAAATAAATATAAATTTATTATATATACTATACTATATATATTATACTTCACAATTCCGGATTCGTAAATTACTCAATTACCTGATGATAAATTAATTTTGATTCCATATAATTTGAGTTCGGTTATGTCTGCGTGGTTATTGATATAAAAGATTATACTATCGTTATTTTCTAAAATATGTCTTGAAAAATTTTAATTGTATAGTGTAATATATACATCTATTCATTTTATATTTTAGATTCTGAACGAAGTGATGGAATCTATTAATTTTACAATGATGTGTGTTTTTATTTTTTTTTTTGTTTTTTTTTATTTTTGTCAGTAAAAATGCTTTGATTTTCTCAAACAGCAATTTTTCTGATTGGAAAGTGAATGTAGATGGTTCTTGGACGAATCAAAAATCCAACTTTTTCATTACTTTTTAAAAAAATTTAAAAAAAGCAATAGAAAAATTACAAAAAAAAAACGGTAAATTTTATGCAAAATCACGTTTTTACAAAATATATTTCTTTTAAATGCTCTAACTCAAAAACGAAAAACCGTAAGAACTTGAAATTTTCACCAAATCTTTATATTGGCATTATTTATACATGGTAAGGTTTTCGAAGTATTTTGACTTATTTTGAATTATTTATATAATATTGTCACCTATAATAATGACCTATCCTATAAACGAGGTGCACTCCACCCCTAATTGTACAGCAAAGCGAGGCCCATTCGTTTTTTTCTTATATACAATTTACCGTATATTCACTGTCACTATATCTCACCCAATTCCTGACACCTGTTTTTAATTTAAAAATTTTACATATTAAAAACAAGTTATATTTATCATAACGATAAAACCAATAAAAATAACAATTAACATTTTTAAATTTAAATTTTCATTTTTATTCCAGTTCACATATTATAGCTTTAAATATATTATTTAGATAAAAATAAGTTTGATTAAGTATTTCAATGACAAGTCATTTTTAAATTTTAATTATAGTAAATTTGATTAAATGGGTTTTTAGATGTCCAATCAGAAAGATCAAATCTCAAAAAGAGGTCTAATTGTTTCCCTAGTTTATCAAATGCAAATGATAATGATACTTCCAGCTGTGTATCTGAAATAATAGACGAAATAAGTGACATCAATTTGGACTCGTTTGAAGATTCATCCTCAGACGATTTATATAATGATCCAGAATATACACCAGCAACTGAAATTGAATCAAACTCATTGATTGACATAAACGACACCACAGAGAAGCCTTCATTATGTATCGATAGAGTTAAGAATAATCCAAAAACAAAAAAAATATATAAAAACAAGAAAGTTTATTGTTTATTTTGTGAAAGATTGGAAACAAATTTTCCTAGACATTTGGAAAGGAAACATGCAATTGAGCCTGATGTAAGAAAATTTATAAATTTGCCGAAAAAAAATAAGGAACGTTTGAAACACTTAGAATTATTAAAAAACAAAGGAAATTTACAATATAACAAAAATATATTAGATAAAAAAGAAGGATCGTTAATTGTTGGGAGAAGACCATCACTTAATGATGAAGTCGTCGAGGCTGACGACTATCTACCGTGTAAACACTGTTTTAAATTCTGAAAAAAAAAAGTTATATCGCCATATAAACAAATGTCCATTTAAAGATAATACAGATATTTCATATAAACGAAGAAATAATTTGATGCAATGTGCAACGTTACTGCAAATAGATAGCGATCATAAAGAGATGCAGTCGGAAGTATTCAGCCGTATGAAATATGATGAAATAACAGCAATAGCCCATGAAGATGACTTAATATGCTCGTTTGACACACGGTTATTCAAAAATCATAGAGAAAAACATTTAAAAAATTATATTTCACAAAGGATAAGACAGCTTTCCAAATTTTTACAAAAATTACGGATTCTGATGCCAAGTGTTAAAAACTTAAAAGATTTTTTGGTGCCCAAATATTACGATATTGTTGTTGAAGGTGCTAAGCAAATAAGTGGATACAATGAAGAGAAAAATACATTTCAGCATCCATCAAATGCTCTGAAAATTGGCCATTCTATTCTACAATGCGCCGATATTGTAGAAATTCAATTGATATTGAAAGAAGCGCCAGAAGAAGACCGGTTAAACGTAAAAAATTTTGTTAAAGTTTTTCAAAGAGAATGGAAGTTTTCAATTTCGTCAAATGCATGCCAAGATTTAACAAAAAAAAAAAATACAATAAAACAGTTAGTTTACCTGATGCAAACGATATAATCTTATTACATAAATATTTATCGACAGAGTTATCAGAACTATTAAATAACATTGAAAAAAATGAAATTAAAGAAGAAAACTATAAATTACTAGCTCAAAACTTATTATCTCAAATTATTCTTTTAAATAGGCGTAGGTGTGGAGAAGTTGAAAGAATTACATTAGATGATTACTCAAACAGAGATCAAAATAAAATACAAGAAGAAATTAAAAATTCATTGTCAGAAGTCGAAGCTAGAATAACAAAGAACTTGGTTAGGTTTGAAATCAGAGGCAAGAGAGGAAGAGGAGTACCAGTTCTTTTAACACCAACATTAAAAAAAGCTTTTGATTTACTTATTAAAATTAGAAGTGCATGTAACATAACAGAAACGAATAATTATATTTTTGCTATACCTAATTGTGATGGTTATTACCGTGGTACAGATTGTCTTCGACAAGCAGCATCTAAGTGTGGCTCTTCTTCGCCAGAATTGTTAAGGTCCACAAAACTTCGTAAACATATTGCTACTATGTCATAACTCTTATGTTTGACTAATACAGATAGAGAACAACTTGCAAATTTCATGGGACACGATCTATCTATTCATGATAAATATTATAGATTACCAGATGAAACGCTTCAAATTAGTAGAGTCAGTAAAATACTTTTAGCGATGGAGTCTGGGTGCCTACAAGAACTAAGAGGAAAAACTTTGGAAGATTTCGATAAGTTTATAGTTCCTTTTAATTCTACAGATGAAGAAATAGATGAAAAAGTAGATGAAGAAATAAATGAAAAAGTAGATGAAGAAATAGATGAAGAAATAGACGAAGAAATCACAGGTATTATTTATTATATTATAATATTATTACAAATTACCAAATTCTTAATTAATTTTTATTTTCAGATAATGTTGATGGACCATTACTTGTCAAGACTGCTGGCGGGAAAAAAAGAGGAGATTACATGAAGTGGAGCAAAAATGAAATTAATGCATTAAAAAGAACATTAGGCAAGTTTATTGCTCTACAAAAAATCCCTCAACAGCATGACTGCCTATTAGCTATTCAGAAAGAGCCTACATTGGCCAAAAGAGGCTGGAAAAAAATTAAATTTCAAATAGCTAACCTTATAAAAAAATCTAGTAAGATATGAAATTATACTCTATACTTAACAGTTTGTTATCATTTTTTGTTTTTTTGTTATTTTAATATTATATTATTATTTGAATAAATACGAGAAGTAAATTCAATTGAACTATTTTTATTTTATCAATTTATTTTAAGAGTTTTGTAATAAATGGTGTAATTATACACCTAGTTATTTATTATTTTTATATAAATTCAATACAAAATACAATTTGTAATTTTTTTTTCTTTTGAATGTTACTTTTTTAAGATTACAAGAAGTATATTAATTTAAAATCTTTTTATTTTATCCACTATACGTCATAGTATTATTAATTGAATTATAATATACTTTGATTTTAATTCTTAAGTTTTTCAATCGGAGGTAACAATTATAGTGCGTATCTCTTTTCTTCGTGAGGTAATAAGTAACGTACTCAACATACACACTTCGGAGGCCACAAGTTATTGGAAGTTATAATGGTGGCTAAACTTTTTAAAAATTTTTATGTTTTAATTCAATTTCAGTAATAGGAATTTTTTTTTAGTTCATTGGTGTCAAAATTTTTTTCTCACATTATTATTTAGGGTGGATGTCATAAATGCTTTTAAAATTACATGGAGGTCACTGAATACCATATACCAGTATGTGTGTGTGTGTGTTTGTAATAACTTGTCAATATATTTTATTCTATTTAATATTTGTATATTATTCTTAATTCTAATTGATAATAATTATTATAATTATTTTATGATATATTTTAAATTTAAAAGATATGATTGCTTAAGCGCACATCATTATACAAATAAATTTTTTTTTTTTACATATTTATACCTCAAAATGCATAGTAATTACATATTGCTCTACAATTACATAAAATGTGCATATAAATAAAATATTTTAGATTTTACTCAAAATTTGATATATTTTTACTTAATTTCATTTTTGACAAATATAATATTCCACCGAATGAAATAAAATATTTTACTATAGGAATTCCGGCGACGGACGTAGGTACGTATAATGAACGATTCAAAGTGCAAAACAATATTCAATGATAACTCGATGAAAAATGAACTTTTAATGATTCTATCAAGTGCTCAATACATAACAGATACTATCACGTGTCTAGAAAGATCGGGTGTAATCTTGGGAAAATTAGTTTAACATTTTGAAAATAAATTGAATGAAGGAGGGAGAGGTATTGAATTTGATTAAGTTAAACTATCAGAAGTATTATCAAAAAATCCTGGATTATCAAAACTAAAAAAAATTTCTGAAATTATCAGCGCGAGAAATAAGTTACGATGAAGACCTTGAAAAGTTGTCAACGGAGGCTATTTCTTGTTTTAAATACGCACTCATTGTGTCAGAAGACTTAGTATAAAGTTTTTCGAAATACAAGGCGATACTACGTGACAATAGTAAAAGTTTTTAATTAGATAATTTAAAAACACAATTTGTTACATCATGTTGGAATACTTATTCAATAATTAATATACATTTTTACGTTATATACACATTTCAAATATTAATATTCAAATTGTATTATTTTATTCACTTAATATAGTTTTATTTAATTTTTTTAATGTTTAGTTTTTTAAAATATGATAACAATTTTTGAGTGTATAAATAAATACAATTTAACAATAATTTTTAAATAAAAATCCGGGCCCTAGTATAATAATAAACTTTCGTTTCCCAGAGTAATTCAACTATAAAAATTGTGTTTATTATTATTTATTATACTACTTTGTGTGTTAGGTTGGGAAACGCATATCCGTGTCTGTGGAGCAGACCTAATTGACTACATGGAAACGCTTTGTAAAATCAATTATTCAGAATATGATAACAACGAACATAGTAAGTTGAAGTATATCTATAATTTGCAAATATGTATGTCGTAGTTATATACGTAGGTATAATGTAAGTATGATATTTATTATTGTGGTATACTGGTACTTGTCAGACATATCTCTGGAAGTAAAACGGTGCAAGTACAATATATTATTATATTATATACTTTATGCGAACTTTCGTCCATATTTGAAACCTTATTATAACTTGTTAAGAGACTGATACTATACAAACGTAACAAATCATAACTCGAATGCCGTAGCGTTGTTAAATGTACGTATTTTGTTGTAGATTATAATAGAAAGGAAAGTGCTGCGAGAACTTTTGTACATCGATGGCTATCAAGTCTTTTTGTGCAAATAACAGGTAGATATACGCTATTTAATACAAAACGAGTAATACTCGTCGAGTATATTATATATTTATATATTTATATGCACTATGATTTCTAAGACTAGAAATATGACTAATACGTGTTGGTATATAATATTATACTCAGTATACTGTATAATATTTTGATCAAATAAAAAAATATATTGTAATGGACACAGAAAATATTTGAATTTCTTATAATTTATAAGTAATAATAAAGCTAAGTTTATTATTCTAGATCATCTGATTTTATTTTAAATCCAGGAAAGTAACCACGGGTATAATTCCTTTTTACAGTTTTTCTTCCAATTTGTACAATATTTATTTTATACAAAAATTATCATAACTTGTAACATCTTATTAAAATAATTGGACATTAATAAATTACTCTATGTATTATTTCTAATTAAATGCACTACCCTTTTTTACAGTACCACTCCTAACGGAATGACTACAGTGCACACAATTGTTAGACCGGTATCAACTACATATTACAAAATCCCATCATTTCTAAAAGCCATTGAACGATCTCATTTCATTTGGGGTAAGTACTCGTGCACACAATATTACCCCGATCCTCTACCATATATATTATATAGGTATATAGCATACACCGAACTCAATTAAAATATTTTGTTCGTTTGAAATTCGTTTTCGTAACATTAACTATACGGCTATACGAGATTATCTCTATGCTATATTTAAAATTATAATTGAAATAAACTAACTTATAAGTTACAATGAAGTCTCTGTTGTGATTTATGCGTTTCTTGGGCATTTTCAATGTTCCTAATTATGTTCTAGTTAAACACGATCATTTCCTATGTTTTTTTTTCATTTCCGAGGAACAAAAATATTTTATCTAACAAAGTAACACACTACTGGATATTATATTTACACCGAAATTACACCTCAACAACAAATGAATAAACACAGTTTAGTCTTAACATACTTCTGGATTAATAATTTTCAATTTGTATTTAATAATTTTAATTGATATTTTACGAACCAGATTTATGGCATTGCCTGTTTTAATATGGTGAACGCCTTAGAGGCGATTTATTTTAAAGACTGATCGCCTCTGCGATGTAAAAATTGTATACTTTACAGCTATACTGCGGCTCAAGATACTTTATACATTATTCATTGAGAAATCAGAAAGCTACATAAATAAATTGACTCTTAGAACTTTTATGTATTTTTTTATATATATACTTGTTATTGTTTACTTAACATATAATATAGAAATGTATTTCAAGTGTAAAATCGATTTGATTTTCTTTTCCAATTCCTATAAAAGCATATTGTTGTTACCTACTAATGATATACGATGAGTGCATTTATACGTAAATACGTGAATATAGAACATTGAAAATGTATTAAATAATCCATTATTATTCAGGTGTGTGCACTTCACTATCCAGTTTTCGCCACAACTGTTTAGAATTCAAGAAGTGCGTAGGTATGGGTCTCTAAACTGGTATCGGGTCTAATTATCACGACTCACGAGTGACCAATTTTTAAGTGGAAAACTTCTTTTGTTTCCCCAGTTTTCAAGAAAGGTTTTTCATTAATTTCAAATTATCATCCGATTTTCAAATTATTCATTATTCCTAAACTGTTTTCTAATTATTTCTAAATTATTATCGTCTAAACCTAAAAACTACACAGAATTTGTTAAAGTAATTATTAATATCCAAGGCGTTATTGACCTACAAATAGATCTCAATAATGTACACATTATTTATATCTATCTTATTACAAATATATAAATCTTATTTTAATTTATGTATTTATTTGAAACACTTTTAAAATTGTTATTATTTTGAATATATTAGGATGATGATGATGAAAATATGTACTTCTGTTCATATGGGAACCTAGATACCAACAATTTTTTTTTTTTGTGTAGGAACCTGAAACTTACGTTTGTAAATGTTTACCTGCTATATTTCGTGTGGGAATTCACAATCTCCCATCCTACATGGGTAAATACTAAGAACACGGATTTGCGACCAATTCGAACGAAATATGGCATATTATGTGACGCGACATTGAAGAATACAGTTGTACATATGTAATTTTTAATTTTCCAAATTATTTCAACATAGTTTATTTGTTGATATTATCCTAAAATTTAATGTACGATAATATTATATCGAATTGACATTAAAATTACAACAAAGGGATTTCAACAGTAAATATGGCACTTACTACGTTTTTATTATATAAATAGTACTTATATACGTGATTAATATTATTATTATTATTATTAAATTACAATAGGATCATTGTATAATATTATAAAAGATAATTTTTTTTAAGGTATAAAAACGGAAAAAATCGTTTCTATCGAACGATATTTAATGACCAAATGGTTTTTTTGAGAGTATTACAATTTATATAATTAGATACGTAACGATAATATTTTATCTCGATGGAATATAGAAGGATATCTGTTGAAACATTCGACGGCAAATAGGTACCTATATACTTGAAAGTAGAAATAATAAAGTTAGAAAGCAGTATTTTTTTTTCATTTGCTATAGTACACATGTTATATAAACTGTGTAGGTACTATAATAATAAATGGGACTTGTTTATTCGTATATTATTTATACCTGGAAATTAATGTATTATTATCCATTTTTAATTTTTTAGTTTCCCTCCTGCGGCAATCGAATCCCGTGATTAGCGACGATATAATTGCGATATATTTTATCCCATTAATTGTCTCACACAAATGTGCTTTCGCATTTGTTTCGCATTTCTCTTTTAGACTTCCGAAATCAATAGTTCCATATTTGTATAAGCTACGAATATGGATGAACTTAAAATTTGCAAGATTAAACAAAATAGTTAAAAATATGCATTGTGAAATTAATTAAATCAGCAAAATACATAGTAGAAATATATAGTAAATACAATTAGTGTTTCTTTAATAAGAAGAGACGTATGTGAAGTAGGTATTTGAAAATCTGAATTTTATACTATTGTTATTATTTTTAAATCATTATTTACACATATGTATAATAATAAATAATTAATATTGTCATCAATTACTCATACATCCGTTTGATAATTATAATTTACGCGTGCACCTGAGCCAGGTACGTCTATGCACTTACAATCTCGTCACTCGTGGTCGAAATAATTAGACCCGATAGGCCATAGGTGTTAAATCAAGGACATTATCTGCAGCTGCTATGATGATTCATACCTATGTATGTCTCGATTTCTTATGTGAGAGCAATGCATGATATACAAAACACAAACCTGAATAATAATTTTTTATGACGTAGGTCTTATACAACGATAACGACGTTTTAATGGTCGATGATTTATATATATATATATTATATATTGTTTATTATTGCAGAGTTATAAAATATTTTTAATAAAACATAATAATTAGAGAATGGGTTTATACACATTAAAAATCCTCAAAGAATGGTATAATATAATATTAAAAAAAAAATACTATAATATTGCCAGTCAACATAATAATATTATTTTACATAAGACATAATTTTAATAATATAATAAGTTATTTGGAAAAATTTAATTTAATTGTTCACTGTCTATGATAATTTTTTTATTACATAACAAAAAGTCATAGAAGTTACTATCATTCGTTATAGAAAACACAAATACTTTAAATTAAATGTACAATAAATTTATAAGTATAGTTTGAGCTTTCATATAAAATATAAAATATTAAAAAAAAATTAAAAATTAATTTAATTTTAAGAAAATACATTATTTTTTAATCATTATCTGTCTTAACATGACAATGGCATTAACTATTTTTATTGTTAAACCCAGAGGAATTTTGAATACGTTCTTTATGTCTTCTTGGTGTAACGTTAAGAACGCCTCACCATCAATTTTCTGTATCAAATAAAATAAATATATTAAAAACTTTGATTAAACGACAATCTAAATAAATTGATTAATTACTTCATTTATGCAACATTCTGATAAACTTCTTTGTTTATTATTAATAGGATTTGGGGAATGAGCTTCCGCAATTTTATCAACGTAACGACCAACATCTTCAACGGACCAATTACTAATATCGTCGGTACTAGGCATTGGTATGCCTAGTTGAGAACTATGTTGAGCCCACATTTTACCTTGTAGACCTAGTGAATTATTGCTTACATCACGCCCCATCACAGACAAAAAAGCTTCGTCAAGTAATTTGTTTGGATCCATATTTTCAGTAAATATTGTGTTTGATAAGTAACTTTTTAGATTAATTACTGTTTAGGAATCATCAGTTCACTAGGTCTATTTAAATTGAATATTTTTAATGAAATGTAATTTATACAAAAGAAGTATAAATTATGCATATGCTCTGTATTATCTTACTTTCTATTGCTAAATCTTCTTTCGTATGTAGGTGGACAATAGTCTAATAAGACGTCTAATAAAACTCAATTGTATTTAATATGGAGTTTTCTTGTTCATTCCCAGTGAGATTTTTAATAACACACACACATCTTCACAAGTCATCATTCTTCAACGCATGAAATAAAAAGTTTTCGGTAGTTTATTTTGTATTATAATGGCTAATGCCTTTAATATATTTAAAAACTTGACCTGGGTATAATACTCGTACAATTATGCATAAAGGCTAAATGTTATATAAAAAAAAATAATTTAAGGGTAAAGTTTACTGTAAGTTTGCATTATATATATAAAAAAAATAAACTTAGTGGTCGTGTTCGTGTGGAAAATGACAATATTGTTAAAAGTATTTATGTATGTATATCATACATGTAATAAATTATTTTTATTGATATGTGCAGACGATATATAATATACATACATTGTATATATTATGCTACGGGTAAAGTACGGTAGGTAGGGATAATGCGAACACTATCCGTCTATCCATTTGATAAATGATACATGCAAATGATATCCACTGTATAGAGTAAAAATATTAATAATAATAATAATAATAATAATTTATTAATTAATTATATATTACAATAAAAAAAATAAATTGATGAGGTTAAAATTAAATAAAATACAAAAATAAACTTGAAGATAAAATATAAAACAAAATATTGATATTAAATTCAGTAGTACAATAGTATAACAATAGTGTATTAAAATAATAAAGAAGAAAGAAAGAAAGAAAGAAAAAAGAATGGTATTATTGAAATAAAAATATTGATAATTTGAGTAAGGTAGTATTAAATAAATCAATATCCTTAATTTAATTATTTACGGACATAAGTACGTTTGCTGGAGTATATAGCATATATTTTGAGTTGATAAGAGAAAGATAAAATATTGAGGAATTTCTGGAGTTAGATTGGTTGATTCTAAAATTTAAACCCTTGAGGATTTCGGGGCAATCGATAATATTTTATAATAATTTATAGAAAAATTTACATTTAAAGATATTTATTCTTTTACTAAGGGGCATTATTTTAAAAATATTACAAGTAGTATCGTAACCAGAATGTGGGAGTCTTTTATAATGGGATTTATACGATAGGTATCTAAGAAAGTTATTCTGGGCCGCGGTGGATAGATTATAATTTTGGGTAATATTGTCAGTGCTATATTAATGATGCGTAGTCGAATTGAAACCGAACTACGTTCCTAAGTTCTTAAATAATTTATTTCTTATGTAATTTACATGAGAATCAAAAATAACGCCCAAATCTTTAATTTCACTATTTCTCGTTATAGGAACGTATTATTTTTTTAAAGAAAAAGAAATGACCCCACATTTACTAATATTCAATGACATATCATTCTTCTTGCGCCATTAATAAAGGCTATTTAATTCATCTTGAAGTTTTAATACATCATCATTATATTCAATAACTTTGTAGATTTTAGTATTGTGTTATTGTATTATTTGTAAAAACGTTCATCTTGTACATTAACCGGGTAATTTGTACTGTTTTATATTGTACGATATATCGGGATATTTTCAATAAAATAGTTTAAATTTTTATAAATTTTAAATTATTATAAATAGGGCTTGGGACTTTTAGCATTTAAAAATACAACAATAAACTTTGTTTCAAATTTAATTTTAATTTCACAAAATTTGCAAAATAAAACAAACCCATCGGTAGATAATACTTTAGGTTCAAATTCAGACACATAGTTTCTTAAACGACCATTATAAGTGAGGTTTACGTTACATATTTTGAATATATTATGTACATGAAACTTACATGAAAGAAAAACAATAGATACGAGCCGTCATATTATCTATAAGAATAAAGTAATTTTTATCTACACGAAAATAGTAATGAGCTGTTAGTTTTAGATACTAAGTAAATAGATATATAAGATAGC
Source organism: Chaitophorus viminalis (assembly GCA_025469195.1). Lineage (NCBI taxonomy): Eukaryota > Metazoa > Arthropoda > Insecta > Hemiptera > Aphididae > Chaitophorus > Chaitophorus viminalis. Next base: position 18,080 of record JAIPRK010001891.1, read on the forward strand.
AATATTATTTTATTTTTTCGATATGGTTTGAAATTTGCAATTATTAATTTTTAAATTTAAATATTTTGTCCAAATAAGCAAATCAAGCACAAAAATTTAAAAATAAGTACTTTTCTGTAAAATCAATGAAATATGCAAATATAGACCAGATTCACAAAAAATCATTTACAATGCACTGGTACAAGAAAACAATACGAGTTTGTCGGTACAAAAATTCTAAATTTAATACCAAAACACATATACACATTATCACTAAATAAGTTTAAGATAGACTCTACAAAGTAGCTTCTTTATTATAAAAAAACCTCTAATATTGTTTTTGTTGTATATATATATATTATAATACAATTTATATATTCGACTAATGTTCTATATACAAATTATTGGCATTTTTTAAGGTAATATATAGTAATTTTTTTTATTTATGTTTAAAGTTTAAATGTAATGTTCCACTACATTAAATTTAAAGTAGGCATACTTTTTTTTAATATAATATAATTAATAATTTTTAAACGCAATATAAATATGTTATTAAAAATTATACTCATATACACCTAATAACTTCTGGGCCACTACACGAGAATACTCAGTGAGGCCCAGTATTCTTTTTTTGAGAAATAAATGAATAATAATAATAATATGCACATTCAAATTTTAGATTTGATATCATGATATTGAGAAATGATTTTATTCCGGAATCTACTATATTTTACAGTAAAAAAGAAGTATACGTAAATAATACAAGTTCGGAGCCCTGATAACCTATAATATTTATGTGTCCGTATTTTTTTTCTTATCGTTAAATATTTATAGGTAAAGCACACTTTTGAATTATTTATTACCAATAAGTACTAAGTAGATTTAGTAGGTAACATTTTAAATGTGTATTTTCGATGTTTTTGATTCGATACCGATACAATACAACTCACAATATTGCGATACAATATCGGCAAAATCGGAACTATATTTACATAAAAATTATATCAATGCTCATCACTAGTTCATAACAGTCTCACGACAATCGGAAAATATGCACGATTCCCCGCTATCGATATCGAGCCAATATATTATTTTATATAATATGAATATGTTCACGAGCCACATAGGTAAATACAATCTTATCAAAAGCCAAAATGATTATATTATATCAATTCTAAAATTTAATCTAACTTCAAAGTAGTTAAGGTAGCCTACTAGCGGAGCGCCCACTTACGGTACAAAGTAGTGCAATAAATTGCATACTGGTTTCACATGGGACTCCGGGACCTACATATATTTGGGCATTGAGGAGTAAAAACTATAAAAACACAACTATTCATATGGATCTTTAGATCGTTGAATGAAAAGGAAAGAGTTGGCAGTGCCAAATATGCAAACAAATATAAATATAAAATGACTATTATAGGTAACTATAATATGTCTATATTATATAAGTGAGTTGATCGTGTTTGTAGATTTGTAATTTGAGTCAGAGCTCAAGAAACCACACCAAGATTTATAATTTGTTTAAAATATTAACTTTGAAATATTTAATAATTAATAAATTATTGAATGTGAACAACATTTTGAATAATAACAATTATATAAAATCGTATGACGATAAATATCGTTATTTTATGCAATTTCGTAAAAATGTAAATTTCAGATGGTCATAACAATTTTTCCTGAGAGTCCAGCAGAATTTTTTTTATAGTAATTTGAAGAATATTTTATGGATAACCTTGTGTTAACATTTTGAACCTTAAGTATAAATACAAAAAAAAAGGATGGGCCTCGCTTTGCTGTACAGTTGGGGGTAGAGTGCACCTCGTTTATAGGATAGGTCATTATTACAATGGATTTGTTTAATTTGAATGCAATGATAGATATCATTATATACAAATAACGATTCTGAACGGAGTTAATATGTTTGTCTAAAATGTGTATATAATAATATAGTATTTTATATTTAAATTGAAATATAATGCAATAGTATGCGATTTAGTAAAATTTCAACAGTCATAAAATTTTTTTCTTTAAGTCCGGTAGAAATTTTTTTATATATTTTTGAAGATTAGCTTATGGACAACCTAGTGTTCAAATTTTGAACCTTAAGTATAAACTGAAAATTTTTTATGAATTTTCAACTACAAAATAACTTGTAAATCATCGTGATTTTGACACATTTTATACAAATTTGAACTTTATGGGCTTATAAAAAAAATTTGAGAGAAACAATCTCCAATATTTTTTAGTTACGATAAGTTCAACTTATTATAAACCTTGTATTAAATTTTGAAGAGTTTTCGGCCAGCCAATTAAATTTTATAGATGTTTAAAAAAAAAAAAAATTAAAAAAATCTAAAATTTAAATTCTCTATAAATGAGTCAAAATATGTCACAATACTTTGAAAACTTAACCATGTATAGAGAACGCCAATATAAAGATTTGGTGAAATTTCATGTTGTTGCGGTTTTTTGTTTTTGAGTTAGAGTATTTTAAAAAAAATGTATTTTGTAATACCGTGATTTTGAGTAAAATTTCCCGTGTTTTTGTAATTTTTTTATCGTTTTTTTTCGATTTTTTTAAAAGTATAGAAAAAATTGCATTTTTGACTTGCCCAAGTACCATCTACATTTACTTTCCTTTTAGAAAAATTACTGTTTAAGCAAATCGAAGCATTTTTACTGCTCCAAAACGTGATGACAGACACGAAAAAAAAAAAAACACGCAACATTGTATAACCAATAGATTCCATCACTCCGTTCAGAATCTAAAATGTTATACATTTTCCATTAAAAAATAACTTCCAAAATATTTCGATTTTTCATAAAAATTTTAACTTTATGGGCTTATAAAAAAATTTGTGTGTTACAATTATAAATTGTTTTAATTGTGACAAGTATAACTTAGAATAAACTTGTATTAAATTTTTAAGTTTTTGGACAGCCAAATTTTTTTTACTAACAATTATAAAAAATAAATAAAAATGTGGTTTTGCGTAAAAATTCCTGTTTCCTCATAATTTTTTTATAACATTTCCCGACACTTTTGAAAAGTATTGAAAATGTTTAATTTTCGACAAGTACAAGTACCATCCTTTCCTTTCAGAAAAGTATAGAATCTAAAAAAACTAAAAACTAGTAACTACACACCTGCCTTAACGAGTTAGTGAAAAATACTAAGTCAAATTAAGATAACAGTAATGTATAGTATTTATACAAGCTTAGTTCACTATTTTTATAAAATTAAGAAACTGATGTATTATACAATGTATTATACATTTATACGTACATAGTGCCGACTCTCGGATCGCACAACCATGCGTTTTGTCGGTTGTCGATAATACACATAACCGAAAAGTAAATCACCACAATAGCCAAAATAAATAATATGTGTTCTAATGGAAAACATGTAACTGAGCCATACTAACCGATTAAAATCGTCAGGAGATGACCGAACTGATATAATGTAGCAAGTATATTACCCTGTCGTAGATTAAACGGAAAATAAAGACATAAGATAACATAATAAATACAGCTAATAACAAAAATACAAATTAATAAAGAACTAATAACAAAGATACTATAATAATGATTCAATAATTGTAAAGCGATGAACTAATCAATGATGAAATATATTTTATATTAAAAATATACCATTAAGTTTATGGATCTGTGCGCAGTGCTGAAAAATATTATACTGTCAATAATATTTTTGCTCAAGTTAATCATTTAATATTTTTACGCCCTCTAAGGCAAACGCCTCGCTTGCCTCACGATCTGTTTTAGTCTGCGGAAAAAATTTTGAAAATAAAAGTAATAAATGTTATCTGGATACGCGCCTGAGTTAGAGAATATGCCAAGTGTTCAATTAAGTTCCATTTAAAACTGAAGTAAAAATATGCAACTATACGAGGGACACTGACACGCGCAACAGTATAAAGAGTACGGAATATGAAGTGTCACCGATATATGTTTTAATATTTTAAATATAATTTTATATTTGATAGTTATGCAATATTTTTATGTATAATAAAACAAAAGATGATAATACAAAATAACTATAGAAAATATTTAAACAATATATTATACATGTATTATGTTTTTATTGGAGAAAGTATAATAGAAAGTAGTAAAGCTGCGCCAATTATTGATTGTAAATCATTCAAAACGTGGTGTCAGACATCGTGTAAAATAAAAACGAAAACACACATAATTGTAAAATCATTAGGTACGTTCAGAATATAAAATCAAACCTATACAATATAGTTATTGATAATAAGTAAATGTTAGTGTTTGTTAAGACGCGGGTCGCTAGTTGGCCACCCCTGCGAAACATATTGTATACGTGACGCGGTTTACTTAAATCAAGTCGAAACATACTTGGCGCGTAGATTTTAGTGTTTTACTACTAAAATGCGCAATAATATATTGTTGTTGTGATACCGCTGCTGCAGCTGGACGTCTCCCGGTTACGGGTATTTTGGTGGTGAAAGGGTGGCGGGCGGGTGGGCCGTCTGAACTATTGAAACGCGATCCGACGGAGGGTGGGCGGGAGAAATTTCAACAGACACGCAGACCGCGGTAAATATAAAGTATTTCGACAGAGAGGTTGTACGATGTCGTCGCAAGTGTTGCACATACGATGCACGGTGGAGTGCACGAATGCGGTGGCGAACGGGTGCGCGTGCGCGAGACCATCGAACTACTGCGGGCAAGGTGCACGGTGGTGTTGGAAACCGGGGCCGAGCGACCGCGTTGACGCGCGGGCCAGGGATCGGTTCTGCGCGGGACACCGATCCGATAATACGATGATGGTGGTGCCGGGGGTGCGCGACCAATTGTTTACGGGTGGGCACGTAACGTGTTGTGTTCGTTTCGCCGCGGCAAAAAAAAATAAACAACATTCATAAACGGCGCATATATAAAATATATATGTATAAATGTACAGACCGAATCGCAATATTATTCTTGTTACGATTATTTTTCGATAGACCAAAAGCGGAAAAAGTCAATTTTTTTCGATAGTCCTAAAGTGCAGAAATAATTTGCGCTTTTGTATCTTAGTAGTGGTATTACCAGCTCTAAAGTCAACTATGGAAAAATATATTTCAAGATTGGATTACTTAAAAACAGTGGGATTCAAATTTCAAATTGAATATTAAGGTACTTAATTATTTATTTTTTAAATTCTGAACGGAGTGATGGGATCTATTGATTTTACAATGATGTGTATTTATTAATTTTTTTATTTTTTCGTCTGATGAAACTTTTTGACAGTAAAAATGCTTCGATTTGCTTAAACAGCAACTTTTCTGAAAGGAAAGTGAATGTAGATGGTACTTGAACTAGTCAAAAATGCAACTTTTTCAATACTTTAAAAAAAAAAAAACGAAAAAAAAACGATAAAAAAAATTACAAAAAAACGAGAAATTTTACGCAAAATCACATTTTTACAAAATACATTTTTTTTAAATGCTGTCACTCAAAATCAAAAAAACCAAAAACAACCTGAAATTTTATATTGACGTTCTCTATACATGGTTAAGTTTTCAAAGTATTTTGACTTATTTTGACTTATTTATAGACAATTTAAATTTTCGATTTTTGTAAGTTTTTTTTTTTGAAATATCTATAAAATTTTTTCGGTTGTCCGAAAACTCTTGAAAATGTATTACAATGTTTATAATAAGTTGAACTTATCGTAACTAAAAAATATCGGAGATTATTTTTTCAAATTTTTTTTAAAAGCCCATTAATTTCAAATTTGTATAAAATATGTTAAAATCGCGATGATTTACAAGTTATTTTGTAGTTGAAAATTCATAAAATTTTTTATGTTCAAAATTTTAACACTAGGTTGTCCATAAGCTTACCTTCAAAAATATATAAAAAAAATTCTACCAGACTTAAGAGGAAAAATTTTATGACTTGAAATTTTACTAAATCGCATACTATTGCATTATATTTCAATTTAAATATAAAATACTATATTATTATATACCCGTTTTAGACCAACATTTTAACTCCGTTCAGTATCGTTATTCGTATACAATGATACCTATCATTGCATTCAAATTTAACAAATCCATAGTAATAATGACCTATCCTATAAACGAGGTGCACTCCACCCCCAATTGTACAGCAGATCGAGGCCCATCCGGTTCTTTTTTTATTGAACTTAAACAAAACATCTATTAGTTGTTGCTATTAAACTAAAGACAATTTTATAATTATTAATATATTTTTATATTTAAATACACATTTTATAATCACGAATAGCATAGTAAATTAATAACTATATGATTTTAATTATGTTTTTAACTAAAAGATTTTAATAAAATACACTTTTTTTTATAAAATTAATTTGCGCTTTTGTGTTGCGTTTGAGTCATATTTTGTGCTTATGGGCTACAGCCTTATTTTTTACTATACAATCGGATGCTGCCCGTGTAACCGGAAGGAAGAGAATAAAATAATAAAAATCAATAAAACGGTACCCGCGGGTATTGCAATAATGTGGGAAGTATCAAGTTGTCACGGTGAAGTTACTGTGATATCGCTTATTCGACTTTTAAAAGTAAACAATTACTTCCATCGAGTTGTATCCATATTCCATACATACACCGATACACCTATGTAAGGTATTTTTCTAATGAAATTAACAATACGTGATTATTATACATTTGCACTGTATTATTTGTCCGGATACTGAGTTTGCGGGCGAGCATGGAAAATCACTATGAAATTGCAGAACCGCACTGCGTAATCACGGATACGATCAAATGCGTGTCATATACGAAATTACCATTGAAATATTGAATCTAATATTTATAAATTTAGAATCAATGATATTACGAACATTACAAATTACAATAATACTAGTTACGTCATTACATCGTGTATACTGTATAATAATATCACGCGTGAATCAAACATCACACGTTTTTCCCGAGATAAGCGATTCAAAAGTGAAAAACCTGATCTGAAATAATGTTTAGAATTAACATTAATTAATAACATTAAATCATGTTTATTATCGATGTGAGAATAGGTACTGGATGTCTTATTCGAAAATTTTGGCAATCGAATTATATTGACATTTTTCAGTCATTTATGGATTTTTCCTATTGACATCGAGGGTAGAGGATATTTAATTGATGCAAGGCCATTATACGGATATTTGTCGAAGCAGAAACCCACCTGGCACCTAGTGGATTCAATTATTATTTTAGTTTTGATTAATATTTAAAATAAAATAATTTGGAAAACATCAAAACAGAACAATACAGTCAAAAATATAAATTAAATGTTTCACTGTTGTGGTCGCATACAAAATGTGGGCGAGATAACTGATAAGATATACTGGTATTAAAATGCTCCATTATTTACGATACAGATATGAGTTAATAACTAATAGGTATTATAAATTGTATAAACTTAACTTTGGCAAACATTACAGATAGTGCCTGCGGAATAATTTTTGATACGTAGTTGGCGGAGATCGGAAGATACAAAAACGAATAAAAAGCTTTATATACCTAATAAAATAGAAACAATATTTGGAATTTAATTCAAAGAAAATGTTTATAGAACTAAAATTATGACGGAAATAGAAACGTTCATGTCATTATATGAAAATGAATTATTGATTTTGACGCTGAGTATTTTGTAAGAAGTGGTACCTATAGAATTCCAAACACCACTAAACCAGAATCAACATTGTATCTCGTCGACGCGGGTCCATCGGGGTAACGTAAGCGGTAAGCTCGGTAAGCTCGCAACACTTATGACGGCGGTGGTTATCTTAATGTTTTTTTTCCCAACAGACAAATCGAATATTGGTTTATCGCTGTAGAACTTATTGACATATGACACGTTGTTGGGGGAAACAAATCGAATTAAAGGTCGCATTGGACGTAGAATTTACTCGATCATGGCCGAAATAATGCTTCAGTATACAGACGCAGACTTAGAAATAAAAATATATGATTAACTGATAAATACGATAAATTATAACCAAAGTACATTCATGGCGGCACAGCGGAATGAAATACTCATTTAAATCTGTTTATTAACGTTAACATAACGTCCAGTTCGAATGTGTTTCGAAGAACGTTTATTTGATTGTTTCGATTTGAATTATTTTTTTAATGCAAATCATTCAATACACTTCCGAGACAATATTTATCATTAAATATTCAACACCAATGTTGGCAAAACTTTCACAGTTTTCATGTATTAATTCGAATGAAAGAAAACATGACCGGCTCATTTTAGCTACATTTACAAATGTATAACACAAAAACGGGAATGCCTATAAGCCGAGTAGGTCGTACTGCGCGTAATGTGCACTGTCGGTACAAAAGTAAAATAAGTTTTCATGAAAAAACAATAAACGCGGGGAACCGTGGAAATCGACGGAAACGAGTCACGTACTGCTCCCTGTTGGTGGCCGTCGTAAGCAGCGACGGCGACAGCAATGAGAACGAGTCCGCCACCGCCGGTTGTCTGCGCACTCTTGCACCGCCACTTCATCGCCACCTCGAGCATCGTCACCAGGCCGTACAAATCGGTGCGAAATCACCCTGTTGCACCCCACCGTACCGCAACGTAACGTAACGTTCCCTGCACCGCGGAGCAAACACTGTGACGCTACCACAGGCCATCTGTGCGTCTGCCGCCACCACCCACCGCACGACCAACACCGCGTCGCCTCCTCCCCACCATCACGGTCCTCTGTCGCCGGGAATGGTGCGGGGGTTTCGACTTAGCTTATACACGGCAGTAGATAGTAGATACTATCTACAGCCATGGTACTGTGGTAGTATCTAATAACCTTGGTGTTAATCAAGATTTTTATTTTGTATTCTTCAAAACATATTTATTATTTTTATTGTTGCTATAAGTTAAAAAAAAAAATTATTCTATGGTTTAATTTGAATTGTAATTATTCGGCTAACAATTATATGCAATAAAAAATTATAAAATATGTAGCTAATTTACCATAATATGTAAAAACAAATTTTTATCATTTCTATTATTTATCATAATTTGTTATTATTGCATGCGACTAAAATATTATGTTGTTTCAAATTTTCGAATACGAACGACCGGCAATTATTTAAATGCAGAATAGTTTTGTATTGACTATAACTCCTTTCCACATGTTATTGGAACATATTTAAATATTTTCTAACTAGTAATAATTACAATAACATTAATAACTTTTTATTTTTTATTTTTCAAGCAGTATTTACAGTGTTTACATGCTACGATCGTTACGCCACTAGAGTTAAATCAGCAGTCACTGCTGCCCACGCCCCCACGGTTATAGATACTATATAGTACTATATAGTATCTATAGCCTTGCTACCCCTAGCGTGTAACATTATATGTAATATTATCTTGTGGGACAACCTGTAGATTGCGGCCATCGCCAAAACATAACCTGTTGTATATAATTGTACCATTTTGGTCGATTCATACACATTGATAACAAATAACACATTTTTTATAATAATAATACGTTTACGAAACGTTTTAAAAATTATTATTTTGGATTTTCTTCTCCTATTTTGTTTCCCGTGTCTTAAGCATAACATTTAAACATAAAACGTTGTTATCAAAAGTAATTGGAGTCGAAAACTTCACGTCTCACGAGTCACAATGGAAACTTCATCTTTTTATGGTCATGGTGGAAATAAGGTTAGAATTTTAGTTAGTCTTCACAATAAAATAGTCATTTCTCAAATATGCAGCGCCAAACTCTTCAATAGTATCCAAAATCAATATATATTTGATCTATTAAAATATTTGATTGTAAACTTTTATGGTATATACATGGTATGTTAGTAGTTTTGAGGCTACTGTAGTTATAAAGTATTAATTCATTCTTCAGTACTAAATGTTGAATAGGTTTTAATTATTAATTGACATGATATAATTTTCAATTTGTTGTAGTTGGAACTGTTGTACAACAATACTGACTACAATTAAAAGAAAACTAATAATATTACAATAATTTAAATTTCTAGAAACATACCTAAGTCAATTTGAAAAATAAATTGTCAATTTTTCTTTTTATATCACAATACAAAACAATGATTTTTCTAAAAATGTATCTTTCAATATTTTTTATTTAAAGTTATCAAGAATAATGAAGCGTTAGAACATTTACTAATTATATTTATTTATTTATTTTTCATTTAATCTCATCTTATATTTATTTGTTTACAGGTATCATCGTTAGAAGATGTTTATGTGAAAAGATTAATTAGCTTACCCTTTAATCCAAAGGTGAAAGCTAAACAACCGAAAAATAGTAAATCAACGAGCAAGAAAAGACCGAAGTCAACAAGTAAAAAAAACAAAACTGTAACAAATTATTTTCCTGGTATTTTATTACCTCATAAAAAAAATTAAAATCCAAATTGAAAGATAATAAGTTGACAAATAAGAAAAAACTGAGGTCAACTAGTGAAGAAAAGAAAACTGTAACAAATTTGGATTCTGGTACTTTATTACCCAATAAATTGACCCCCAAAAAATCATTTGTTACCACTGAAATAAGCAAAGAAAAGAATATTTTATTAGAAGAAAATGTAGTTCATGAAAACCTGTATTTAAATGTTGCCAAACCATCTCTAGAAAAAAATGATTGGACAGAATACATTAAAATAGAAAAACCAGAACGTATGGAGATTGTTCAACCTGGTAACAGAAAATTTTTCAAAACCAAAGTTAAGAAAATGAATTTTACAAAAAAGTTAGCTTATTTACTTTGATATTGATTGGCTATAAGTTATAAGTAGGTATTTTTATTTTATTTTACTAGTTATAATTCTATTTCTTTTTTAGGAAAGATAATAGCTTTAATTTTAAAATTGTAAATTGGGATGATAAAAATATAACAATGGATAACAAAAAAACTGAGATTAAATCTGAAGATGATGTTATTAAGCCGATCGAACAACAAGTTGAAAAATTAATTAAGATGTTGGGCGATAACAATGATAATGATAGTGATTCAACTACTATGCATTATCCTGAACCAACATCAAAGCCTATAAATGAAGAGATTGAAGATAATGGTAAATAGACTATAGCCTTTTGTACTTATATTTTAATTTAATTTTAATTTTTTTCAAATTAAAATTATTACGTAGACACAGAGTTGTGTATGTCATTAGTTTCAGAACGTATGAAGACTAATGTACAAAATAATCATAATGTTCTACTTAGAGATGTCTATGATTTTGATGACAAATGTTTGGAAAACCAATGTTATTCAGCAAACTCACCACCAGCCTTTCATTCAAAAGAGTAAGTTACATGGTAATTTAAATTAAATTAGAACTATATATTTAAAATAATTAACTATACAATTAAATAATTATAATAATTTTTGTAGCTAATTTAATACAACTGAATCCAATAATATGATTATTGAAGAGTCAGTAAATACTTCAAATGTTCATAATGAATCACTGCAAACCAAGTTATTGCCTATTTTAACTAACCAATCGCTTTTATCAAGTCATGTTATTCCGTAATTCTATACTAATTTAATCACCAATATAACAAATAAAAATTATAAGTTTAATTTGTCATTAATAGTTCCAAAAAAAAATTGATGGACCGAAAAGTCAAAAGAATTATGGATGCTACTCAATACCAAATTGATGCAGGACAAAAAAAGTTTAGTGGATTTTTGTGTCAGCAATGTAATATGTATTATTCTAGAGGAGAACCAGAAGATAAAAGAGAACACGAAAAGTACCATTTATCTAGGGAAATAATTAAGTATTATGTATGTTAGTTTAAATGATTTCTTTTTATTTTCCTAACTTGAACTTAATATAATATGCAGAGCTTTAAAGATGAGAAAATAGTTTTTCAAGATGTATTTGATCGTATTATTTTGATAAATTCTTCAAATTCTAAATTATTATGTTCTAAAGCATTAGAAGTAATATCATTTGTTGATAAAGAACTTGGCATTAACATTGAAACTTCAGTTTTACCCTCGACTAAAAAAGTAAGTTTTTGCAATAACAAATAATAACTTGTTATTAATAAATATGAATTTATTAATTTTAGGTTTATTTGTATGTCATGGACTACCAAGTAATCGGATGTCTAGTAGTAGAAGTAATATCTGAAGCTTATCGTAATCTACAAACTGTAACTGAAGACCTAGTTATTATTTCTGACGAATCATATCCTGTTAAAGTAGGTGTCAATCGTATATGGACAAAACGGGACCATCGTGGGAATGGAATTGCAACAAGATTACTTGATTGTTTCCGGTAAGATATTTTAATTGAAGCTTATTACTGGATCAACATTAATAAATATTGCCATTATTCTAGTAAAAATTATGTCTATGGTCATATACTAAGGCTAGATCAAATAGCATTTACTGTGCCTACACGTGCTGGAAAACAATTTGTTAAAAAGTATACAAAAAAAAGTGATTATTTGGTTTACATTGGATGGTAATTATTTATTTTTATATTTTCATTTCTATAATAATAATTATTAATTATTTTATTTACAAGTTTATTTTATTCTTTTGCTGTTTTATTTAGTTTAAAAGCAATAGTTTTGTTTACAAAAAATAAACATTGCAACTTAAATTTTTTTAACTTTTTCAGTATTTTACTCTTATAGCAAATTGATTAACATTTTGATTTTATAAATATAAAATTATTTTATTTAGAAACATTTAAAAATAATAGTTGTATTAACAAAAATAAACAATTTGTATATCATTTTGACCATGAAGTTAGTTTATTTTTTTTTTGCAATTTTTATTTTTTTAATCTTTTTTGCATAGTATTTTAGAGCTAATTGTACAATATTTTATTTCTATAAATATAAAAAATTAATTTTATTAGGTAAAAATATTTTCAGCAGTAGTTATCTATTATAAATATAAAGATGTCTTAAGCACTTAAGCAGTGCAGTAACTAGAAATAGATAGGCTTCCTTACAAATTCAATTTGTGGGCCCTTTAGTTATCATTAATAATTTTCTAAACTTTTTTTTGTATTACATATTATAAAAAGAAATACATGGCAACTGGCAATATATCACCTGGAGTTTATTTTTTATTGATTATAGAATGATAATATATATTAAAATATAATAAGTTCATAACAGATAAATTATCCTTAATTAAAATTTTATATCTACTTTATAATTTTTTTTAATTGAAAAAAAAAATAATAATAAACTAAAATAATATAATAAAATGTTTGCCTAGAGTATTTGAAGTGTTACCTGTATCTTATATAAAAGGACTAGTTTAGTCTGTTGCTTATCACCAGGCTAATCAAACACATTTACGCCTAACGCCGAAAGTCAGGAAACGCCACTGGATCACCACTACCTTTCATCCAGTTTTTTTAAAACTAAGCCGCAAAATAAACATTTTACCATATCTTTCGTTCCTGTATACTTAAAACCACACTCAGACAGTGAATATTTATCTTTACTTAAATCTGATGGATATGATTCATATGTCATGATATATAATATACTTATATATTCATAAGTCTTGATAAAAAAGTAGAATATTCTGGATACACTGGATATGGATTATTTTGTACTAAATAAAGTAATGATGAAAAATCTTTAGAATATATTAAAATATCCATATTAATAATAAATATCATTTTATAGAATTATTATTTACTGAATTGATATTTTACGAGCAAATAATTATGTGTTAATATATATAATAAAAAAACGCAATAACGAATAAAAGCAAACTGAATAATAAAAATAACTGAAAAATATATATTAATAAGATAATGAACGAATGCATAAAGTGAATTATAATAGAAAATAAAATATTGGTATATGAGCATATCATATTATAAATAAAAATTGTAAAAATATTTGTGGTTACTTATTAAGAAAAAATTTGTAAGTATCATTCTTATTTTAAATCTGTGTATTTAATGTATTATTAAAATTATTATGTGTAACTTCATTTTATATAAATAGTTCTGATAGTGGTAAAAAAATGATTTTAAAAATTATTTGAGAAGCTAAAAAAGTATTTAGCATACATTTTAAATATATTTTATTTTTCTTATAGGTTGATAGTGAACTGAATATACTGTATAATATTTATATTATATCACAATACACAACCATTATTAATTATAAAAAATAAATAGAAACTTATAAGTTAATAACAAAATGAATGAGACATTATATTTGTTTTACCTTAATATAAATATCAAATAATATATTAATATCAAGCATATTTTTTTTTTTTTTTTTGACAACTGATATTATGAAGAAATAATAATAGTATAAAAATATAAATATTGCTAACAAATACCTAATTTTAGAGAAAAACTAGTTTGTTCCACAAACCTTCAGTTGTAGTTACCTAAGTACTGATCAAAACTACAATAAATTGGAATAGATATTAAAAATAATTGTTTAAAGTAAATAGCAAAAGCATTCAATATAAATTAGTATTAAAAAAAAAAAATTATTTGAAATACCATCAAAAATAAATAAATCAAAAATAACGCTGAAAGTATTTGAAAAAGTATCCAATACTTAAAAAGTATATGAATAATTCTACTCTAATACTTTACAACATTGTTGACGGTAGTCAGTAATATTTTTGCAAACAAGGTAGGTATGGAATATAATACAACTGTAGTGAAAAAAAAAATAGATATACATAGAAGACAAATATTTCTTACTCTATCTGCGATTAGAATTTTGGTGAATACATTATTTCTCCCCCCCCCTAGTTTATTACACAGTTACAATACTGATAATTGCATTATCAATGTAGATTTAATCTACATTGTATCTAGTATCAAATAAATTATAATTTATTGACAAGAAAATATTTCTACACAATATGTATAGATATTATAATACTAAAATAGTAATTTATTAACATTAACCAATGCAATTTTTAAATTTAAAAAAACTTTTTCTTTCAAAAAATAATATCTGGCATTATATTTGAAATATTGATATTAATTAATCATCTATGAAAAGAAAAATGTTAATAGGGTATTATTACCCAATTTATTTAGGTAGTTGTTAAACAAATTATTATTATTAATGTATTTTAATCTTTCATTAAAATTTATTAAAAAATTGTATAACCATAATGTTGATTGAGTGCATTTCTTTGTATTATATTTGTAAAACTATGAACAAAACATAACACTTTCTTTCTCTCTTTCCTATTTTCTTTCTTTTGTCTTTGCTCAAGAATTAATAGTTGAAAATTTAGAATTATTTTTAATTTTAAATAGTTTTATTATTTTAAATTAAATTGTTAATTGGATTCTTTGACGAAGAAAATTCTTCAACTATATATTAATACATACTATTTTATGTTTATATTTATTTATTAACAGGCGAAACCCTATACAACAGTTTCACATTATATTTTACAATTTACAATTTAATAATTAATACAAGTATCAGGTAACACACATAGGTTTGACAAGATAGTAATAACAATAATTAAAAACGAAGAAAAAACGATTATAAAATTACGAAAAAACGGGAAATTTTATACGTATTTAGACATATTTTGACTTATTTATAGACAATTTAAATTTTCGATTTCTGTAAGTTTTTTTTTTTGAAATAACTATAAAATTTATTTGGCTGTCCAAAAACTCTTGAAAATTGAATACAATGTATATTATAAGTTGAACTTATCGTAACTAAAAAATATTGGAGATAGTTTTTTTAAATTTTTCTTAAAAGCCCATAAATTTCAAATTTGTATAAAATGTGTCAAAATCATGCTAATTTGCCAGTTATTTTGTTGATAAAAATTCATAAAATTTATTCTGTTTATACTGAAGGTTCAAAATTTTAACACTGGTTGTCCATAAGCTAATCTTCAAGAATCTATAAAAAAAAATTCTACCGGACTTAAAGCAAAAAATTTAATGATCGATTGAAATTTTAGTTTTTACGAAATTGCTTAAAATAGTGATTTTTCCTCAAACGATTTTGAATATTTGTTATAACTTAAAAAATATAAGTCGCAGCAACTTGAAATTTTTACCAGCTGTTAAGATTGATATTTCCTTTATGTCATATACTTTTCAAAATATTAAAATGATTTTTAAGCTACTTATAGGCATTTGAAATATCTGAATTTTTATTTTTTTTTTTTTATAACCGTTTTAAAAAAAAAAATTGACTCATACAAAATACTTGAAAATTTAATACAAGATTCCACAAAAGTAGTTCTTATTGTCATTTAAAATTTATTGAAATATATAGGCACAATTTTTTTTATAAGCGTTTGAACAGCGAATATTGACATAAAATGACATGTAAAATATAATATAATGTATAATATTCTATACTGACAAATTATATCGGTTTTTAAAATTTGCTCTCACTCAAAAACCAAATAAGGCAAATACTTGATATTTTCACCAAATCTTTATATTGGCTTTTTCTATACATGGTTAAGTTTTCAAAGTATTTTGATTTATTTTGACTTATTTATAGACAATTTAAATTTTCGATTTTTGTTAGTTTTTTTTTTTGAAATATCTATACAATGTATTTGTCAGCCCAAAAACTCTTGAAAAACTAATATAATGTTTACTATAAGTTATACTTATCGTAACTAAAAAATATCTTAGATCATTTCACTCAAATTTTTTTTATAAGCCCATAAAGTTGAAAATCACGCAACGATATCGTACTTTTAAAATATTTCCACCAAATCGCCACTGATGAACTCCGTTTCGGATGAGATGTACACATGGCAGAAAAATTTCATAAACGTGGAGTCGCTTAAAAGGCAACACGACGAGGTCATCAGAGAGGCAAAGTGTCTCAGAGAGAAAGTAGCACTGCTAGAAAAGAAAATTCACTTGAGTACCTTTATTAAACAAACAATAATAATAGTAATTATAATATATAAAGCTAGCTTAAAACAGCAATAATTGACACAATAATATTGGTATAGTGTAATTGAATTGTTTTTGTTTTGTTATTGGTGGTGATCAGCTTTTCCAATATGAGAAACGTGTAATTTCTTCGCGCAAAGACCACCACAATGGCTCGGAAAAGAACTGCAAGAACGAGAATGGCAGCAGCGGCGGCGGTGGCGGCAACTCGGCCAAGGACGAAGGCATCAGTTCATCAGAGCAAAACGATTGCGAAGAAGAGCTGACGACGACGACCGGAAAAAAGGGCCGCCGCGTACCAGATGTACTGTCTGGCGCAGGACGATGCGACGACCACGGTGGAGGAGGTGCTCGAGGGCTTCGACAAGGTGATCAACGACGCGTCCACGGAGTCGGGCGGCGGCATTTGTGGTAACCGGCGGCCGGTGTCCTCGTCGGCGAGCAGCTGCAACTCGAAACGGTACTACGAGCAGTACTCGGACCCGGACGACGACGCGGATCGTGCCGGAACCGCCGCGCCGGTCCAGAAGCCTGTTGGCCAACAAGAACTTCGAGGTAAACCTGTTCTTCGAGGACAACAATGAAAGCGCGTACGACTCGGAGTGCACGTACGGGGACGAGGATGAGGACGACGACACCGACGCCGCCAAGTGCACCGCGGCGCTGCAACGGACCGGTGAGACGTTCCGCGGCGTCCAGAAGCAGATCAAGCGGTTCTCGGCGCTGACGGTGCATGCGGACAGGCTGGAGTCGCAGCAGCAGCAGCAGGATGCGATGGCGCAGAGCAGCCGGCGCAAGTCCATTTACAACTTGTCCGGGCCACCGTCAAAGGGCCTGGTGGCCCTGGTGACGCGGTCAGTGAGCACGAAGAACAACGTGCAGCTGCAGGCCGTCGGTGAAGGGTCCAACGTGGACCGGTTCGACGTGCGCGCGTCCGAGCGGTCGGTTTACCTGCCAAAGGGCCGCAGGGACGGTGGCCACGAAGAGCCCAACGTGTTCGTGACCGCAACGGCGTCAGCAACGCGGGCCTGTACTCCGGGAACAGCAAGGGCGCGCCGGCCGGTGATCCCGTCGACATGGTCGGTCCCATGAAAGCGTTGCGCTGCATTAACACATCTGTGTCCGCGGGAAAGCTCACCGACTTCTCGTCCGGGCTCTATTAGACTGAACGCGCATACAGTGTAAAATAATATCGCTATACGTGCACGATATTATTATACTATCTAATGTAATTATATAATTATATGTCTATATGTTGTGTTTTAGGCATTTCGCAACGTTTTTCGGTAAATATTATTTTCACGTGTTTACTCGCACACACCAATAGCCTTTTACAGGTTTTAAAAACAATATTGTACATAATATTATACATTTTAAGTGCTCGGATATTGGTTAAAGTACAATATGGGTTACCGCTTGGCTGAATAGCTCCTTTAGCTGTTTTATAGCCTTTGTATTATATTATTTTGGTTAAGATATTTTTGTTTTTTTTTCAAACACTTTAATAGCATAGTTATTATTAAACTTTAAACGGACCGGCGAAAGTTTCAAGAACTTATAATTATCATCCCCCCCACCACAAAAAGTAATAAACGTATTATTGTGTGTGGACATTTTAGTCGTTTATATACGAGTTGATCAATTGTAGAAAGTAAAATCCGCATTACGTGTTTAATATTTAATAAAACAAATAAAAAAATAATAAACAAACGCATTTAGTTCTAACAGTTTTAATGGTGTTATTGTATATACTCGTATATTTTAAAAATAATTAAAAACATATACGGACATTTGTATTTACGTAGCCTAATAGATATATGTACGTATACATAATATTTATAAACATAGATTATTGTATAGACATTAAGAAAAATAAGTGCAATATTTCTTATTAAACAGTACCTATCAATAGTATGATTTTAGATTCTGAACGGAGTGATGGAATCTATTGGTTTTACAATGATATGTGTTTTTTTTTTTTAAATTTTTTTTTTTTTTTGTGTCTGAGAACACGATTTTTGAGGGAAAAATGCTTCGATTTTCTTAAACAGCAACTTTTCTGAAAGGAAAGTGAATTTAGATGGTACTTGGGCGAGTCAAAAATCCAACTTTTTCAATACTTTTTTAAAAAATCGAAGAAAACGATAAAAAAATTACGAAAAAACGGGAAATTTTACGCAAAATCACGTTTTTACAAAATACATTTTTTTTAAATGCTCTAACTCAAAAACGAAAATCCGCAACAACTTGAAACTTTTACCAAATCTTTATATTGTCGTTCTTTATACATGGTTAAGTTTTCAAAGTATTTTGACATATATTGACTTATTTATAGACAATTTAAATTTTCGATTTTTGTAAAAATTTTTTTTTTAAACATCTATGAAATTTAATAAGCTGACCGAAAATTCTTGAAAATTTAATACAAGGTTTATAATAAGTTAAAATTATCGTCACTAAAAAATGTCGGAGATCATTTCACTCAAATTTTTTTAATAAGCCCATAAAGCTCAAATTTGTATAAAATGTGTCAAAATCGTGATAATTTGCATGTTATTTTGTAGATAAAAATTCATAAAATTTTTCTGTTTATACTGAAGGTTCAAAATTTCAACACTAGTTTTTCCATAAGCTGAACATCAAAAATATATAAAAAAATTCTTACCGGACCAAAAGGAAAAAATTTTATGACCGTTTGAAATTTAAATTTTTACGAAATTGCATAAAATAGCGATTTATGGTCAAACGATTTTAAATATTTGTTATAATTCAAAAAGTATAAGTCGCA
>JAIPRK010001892.1:0-37774 GCA_025469195.1 Chaitophorus viminalis
AAGGAAAACTTGAATTCCCGAAGTTACTTCTGAAACTGAAACCGTCGAATGTGTGATGCCGCAACCCTGTGTCCAGACTGCTTTTATACGTTTCCGACTGTCTATGTTGACCTCCCTGGAACTGGTTTCCGCTACAGCTGTATGATTGTTTTTTTCTTCATGTGTTTTTGTTTTATATCTGCAGTAATCACTAATCACACTCTTTTTCATGTAGAAAAATCTTGGTGAATCCGAATACTAAAAAAAAAATACCCAAGACAAAATTATCATTCTTTTCATCAGTTTATTCTATTGATTCTATTAAAACTATAGGAACTTAAATTAATATTTTATTATTCGTAACATTTTTATTATTGAAAAAATAAAAACATATTAATACATAATAGGAAAAATATTTATAATGTGTATAGGAGCATAAATATTTCACATGGTTATTTTCTTAAACATAAAGCTTTTATTTTCAAAAATTGATTAAACATTATTATATATATACAACGTACTTATTGAGAAGATATACATATATTCTAGTTTTCCTTTGAGTTTTTACCATTTTTTTGATAAAATTATATTTTTAATAAATATTTCATTCAAAATAACTTTGTTTATTGTAAATTATAATTTAATACATTTATAAGTAGATACATTTAAAAAAATTGTAAATTTGACAGTACTAATCTACTTTGTGTATATGAATCCTAAGAATACCACAGTAGAATAGAAAATTTGTTTATATCACAAAAATAGGTATATTTAAAATAGATTCCATCACTCCGTTCAGAATCTAAAAGGAGAAGTAATCATTTTAAAACAAAAATAATTAATTTCACGTTCAAATCATTAGTTAGGTAAATAATCTTCTTTTAGATGTATTTAAAGATGAGTATGAGATCCTGTAATCAATTTATTTTTATTTTTTATATATATAATTCGAAATACAATTAGTAAATATTTATATATAGTACAATAGAAACAAATATTTACAAATAAAATAAAATCATAAAAAAATCAAGTAATTTGAAATTAATAAATCCGACGTTTTAGGTATTCTCACCGAACGAGGAAGCTATTTTATTATATTTTATTAGTATGAATTATTAAATTAAATCCTTCAACTGAAGTGTCCTACAAGTTGCATTTATAAATAATTGATATTTAGTAAATAGACATAATATGTTTACAACTTTTAACAATAACTTGATGTACACATATTTTCATTAAATTAATAAATTCTCCAAAAACTAATACAATATTTGGGTAAAATACTAAAATGTTAAAATTCAATGTTATTTCTATGTATCAAGGAATAATATGACTATATAACTAATCTCGATAACTCTAGAATCTCCATTAAAAAGTAATAAAAATATAAACCTAACAAAAACGCATTATAAAAAATATGATTGTGACTCATTTTGGTGATTTTATAAAATATAATGATATAATTTTTTATTTCTTAATAATAGGAAAAATGTATTGTCATGTGTGTTTTTACTTTTCATTTTTGCTTCTATGTAAACAATTTCAACCAGAAGAATTTCTCCGATACATATTTTTCTTGAAACTGTGGAAATATTGTCTGAATGGTACCTACTTTGAAAAGGGTTTTTTTGTATTTCACCACAGTTTTCCACACATTTGAGAAAAACAGTATAAAAATAGCAAATGACTTCAACCCGCAATCTGGTTTCAAATTGGATACTATGTATGTCCGGCTCTATTGTTTTAAATCATGCAACACGCACTATTCCATTAGTCTACGATATTAAATAGGTATTTTATTGTTATTTTGGTTGTAAGTCACTAGACTCGAAACATTTACTGAGTACTTATATTAAATGAACATTTAATAATCGTTTCATATATTTTCGAAAGATCTTAATGAAATTTGTGCGTATTCAGTTTAAACACTTAAAAAAAAATTGTACATTACTAAGAAATTTGGTTCAACTACTATATCATTCATCTTTATAAATATAAATCGGTCGACATTTTTGATTCCACATTCATAATCTTTGCAAGAAATATGTTGAGTTACAAATTTAAATAGTTGCGAACACCGATAGGTATTTGATTCGATAATTTGGGGAGCTTCGTAAAGTTGGTCCTCTCCAATACAAAAAATTAAACCGTTTTGGAAGTAATTAGTAGCAAATTATCAAATCTTTGTTGTAAATAGTTACAAATTATTTATAAATTTTGATACATGTTTGATTTTAATATGAAAATATGTGAGGAGGGCCAACTTTACACATGTATCCACCTGACCTCATCACTCAGAAACGTTTTTCGTGACCAATAGACATTAGTAGATTGGTTTCAAGTTTAAAAGAGCAATACAATATAATAACTTACACCCACCCCCGTAACTCATTCGACCGTGAAGTCTCTTCCAACCTAGTACCTAGTATAGTAGTCCCGCCTTTTTTATCCTTATAGTTACTCTATGCATTATATAGTTTATAATACATTATTAAAAATAGTATAATAATGTTAATACCAATTCGAATGTAAGGATTTGGTCTTACTTCTAGAGTATAAGATTTTTCTTTAAAACCAGCATAAATTTTATTCGTGGTGCCTCATCCGACTTAGGAGTCTCGCCTTTTTTTCATTTTTATTTTTAAGAAGAAATAATAGTCCTTGCTAAACATGTTCGTACACAATGTATGTCTATGCGCCATACGCTATGGCATTTTCATTTAATAGAACTGAATAATTGTATTGTTTGAAATAAATTGCAGATACACGGAAATCAAATAAAAAATTAATATTGTAACAAAAATAAACCTAATTTTATAGGTAATATATATCTTGAATTTAATCTGTATATTATTTAATATAATATATATAATATTATATATATATATTATTTTTATTGAAAAAGAAAATTACGAATTCTGGCAGAATTATATTATATTAAAGCTCATTCATGGGTAGTGTATGAATCCCAATTAACATTTAATCTTCCCTGTGACATGACAATGTTAACTAGTCATTTTGAGTAGGTTTTGTTTAAATTGTACTTATATTATGTACTTATAGGTAGGTATACTGACATACTGTAGTAATAAATAAACAAATGCTATAGTTAAGGATTCAATATTATGTATTTAATTTCCTTGTGCTGTATCTGTGTGGTACCTAATAATATAACTTAAGATAATTAAGTATAATTATTATATTGAAAATTGATAACATAAAAAAAGCTAAATTTAATTTCTCGACTCATTTGACATAAATGTAATAATTAGACTTCTTTGTTTATCATTATATAACGAATCATTTAAATTTTATTGTAGATAAAATCTGTTATATAATTTTGCAAAGGAAATATATAATATAATATCAATAGAACGATGACGTCTTTAATAGAATCCATAATAGATCCTATGATAATTAAATGCATAGTTATTGACAGTTTTTCTATTAATCTTACATTCGAATCAATCAAGGCTAATGTTAATATTTTACACTACAAGTTTTCTATACTTTATATATCTGACTCAGTATATTTCTGCATTAGTACTTGTTTAGATTATAATCAGAACAAGAGAACTATTAAATGTTTCAGTACATTTTATTAGACATACGAATATGTTATGCTATTGAAACTTCCATATTTTTTTTCAATATAGTTTTAAGATAAATATTACTTTTGTTATTTTTGAGTTAAATAGTGTTTACTAAAGCTATATAAATAAAAACAAGTAAAAAAAAGATAAATATTAGTATTTTCACGCTGTATTTGTAATAAAAACAATCAACATAAAAACGTATTACAGTATATCAATGCATGATAAAAATATTTTTTCGTCCAAATAATAAAATTGTCCCTAAAATGTCCTTAATCGTAATAATTATTTATAAATTCATAAGATTTACGTGTTCATTATAAATTAATAACACATTGGCTGAAAACAGTAGTTTATAAAATAGAAATATTATTATGATCCAATAACACGCCATAGTGTATTAATCGTTAATTTGATATTATAATATTATAATATGATGGTCCGAGCTGTTTATCTAATCGCGCAAGCTAAATATGTAAATTTCGAGACTTTCATTCAATCGGTCATGATTATCATCAACGAATATCTAATAAAATATACATTAAGCAGGTATACATATGTATAATATGTTAATGCGCACGAAATAATAACAATAATAATGGAATTTTGATTAAAACCGTAGGTACGTAACCACATCATTATGTAGTACACTTATACAATACGCAGTGATATAATGCAGCGTTCAAAACGTCGTACACTCATTTTCCAATGTCAGCCATGTATAGATAGGTAGGTTTAGGTATATTACATTAATTTGTCAACTCGTTTGACATTGGAGAGCTGCGACGACGGTATCATCGATAAACGATAAAATGCCGTAGATTACCCCGCCATCTACGGCCAATATATCAATAGCCAATAAGTACCTACCTAAGTATTATAATGTACATGCAACATGCGTATGTATTAATGCGCGATATAATTGTTATGGACGCATCGACGTTTCCGGGTTTGCGTGCACGAATTTCGGCATCTACGCACTAAACATATTTTATACATACCTATACGTTTATTATTTTCCCAATCATGGTATTATTATACTACAATAATGTAGCGTTTCTGCGATCCAATCGCATTTTTACTATTGCATTACTTGTACCAGTGGCGGCTTAAAGGTGGTGTATTTGAAGCACGTGATTCACAAAAATAATTGGTGAGTGGGTGTCCCATGGTCGGAAAAGGTAATACATCTCTAATTATTTCATTTAAGAGTGAAAAATTATGTTTATTTTTCTAATAGTTTTGTTTTGAGTAGCTGAAATAAAATCATTAGGTGTTTTTATTTTTTTTTTTTTTTTTGGAACGAGGAACATTTTTGGGTGGGTGGTGTAAAAATGTTACATGTGATTCAAACAAAAAAAAGTTTAAGCCGCTACTGACTTGTACTATCTATTATGTAAGCACTCCGTCGTGTTGGTGGCACACGGGTTTGCGCATGCACGTGATGTGTAGAGTTGAATTTATAATATTATACTGCCGACAATACATACACTCACCACACACGCAAAACTACCCGTTTGACTGGTCTAAAACACAATATACATGATATTATGTGAAAATTGTTTTTAAAGTTTCAAGGACGTCCCGCTCGTTTATTTGTGTGTGTGTGTGTGTGTGTGTGTGTGTGTCTGTATGAAGTTTGATCAGATATACGAACTGGCATAACAACCAAATGGACGTACACCATACAAATGACACACACACACACACACACACACATATGCATACATACATACATACATACATACATACGTACATACATACATATGTACGGATATCATGTCTGCGCATGTATAATAACTACCTGAATAGGTTTTTATTGAATTCTCGAGGAAGTAGAAAAAAATAAATGAGACTATAGACGACGCGAATCGAATGCAGAAGAAGATGGATACGAATATACGATAACACTATTATTTTATTAATATTGCGTGCGTTCAATTACAACGTCGTCGCTGTGAGATGCAGAACTGCTAGGACCAAGGCCTGCAGGTTAGGCGTATAAAATATAATATAACATACACACACAGTTGGTTGTTTTATTCGATTTTTATTACATTACGAAAATGTAATTAATTCATCGTCATGTCTCAATATACATAATTAGGTTTCGTTACCCGGAATTTAATTTTTCTGTAATATAATTAAATGAATTATGAATACAAATAACACCCGGTTGAAAGTTGTAATTAATCCAGGTACGTTGTAGTTTAGTAGTGATTCTCTACATAATAAAACGAAACTACTAATCAAATTTCATAATCAAAGTTTTATCTGTTCTGGTTAGGCGATTATTTTTAATACTACCCCTTTTATCTCTTTTAAATTTCTTAAGGGTTCAATTTTAAAAAATCCTTTTTTATCGGATGTCTACATCATTTTAACTATATGTATACAAAATGTCAGCCCGGTCTGTTCAGCTGGCTAGGCGATGATGAATCAGTCAGTGAGTCAGAACAAGTTATTTTATTTATGTATAATATAATATTATAGGCTATAATGTTATAGGTGTGTATACCAATAAGTGATTATTTATATTTATTCCCACGAGGTTTATAGATGGCAACTCCGGCTTCGGACAACAAGTAGTTAGTTCTTCCTTTCTCCAAGACCAGGGTTTTTTTTAAAAAAAAAAAAAAACCCCAAGCGTAAACTATCGCTTGTTTACACATATAATAAATAATAATAATAATAATAATTAGCCAGCACATGATATCGTGTATGCGTGCATTATACTGAAATGCGCCTACCCATGTGCTCGCCAATATACATAATGTAAGTTTGTCGCATATAAAGGTCATCGCGTACAGAATTCACGTGTACATATTATATAAATAATAAATATATGCATATTGTAATTCGTAAAAGTGTGTGTGTGTGTGTGTGTGTGTGTGTGCAGTCATTTCGCACACGTCGTCTCCGATACAATGTCATAATGTATAGTCGTGTCTGATGGTCGCCGAAAATGGCGTTTACCTCCCCGTTCGCGTGCAGCGGTTACACGTCGTCCGTCCGAAAGCGTTACTTACGCTCCTGTACACACGAAGACGTGGCCGTTGGATATGTATGTGTATATTCAATGTATACATATATTATATACCATGTGTGTTTTTGCGCTCGTATACAGGGTGTCTGCGTACCTCAGTGACGCTAACTGAACTTCTAAACATTAATTAGAGCAAAATATGCGGCTTTGATTGTCTGTACTTTTACTTTGAATAGCAATACAATTTGTACAAGTCTTATATTTTAGTTTACCGCATTTAATAAATCAATTTCGATAAATACAATATTTTACTATAATTATGTAATCATATTCTGGCATTGCAAACCATAGTCGTTCGTCATCCGTTCAGCACCTCGGCCACGTGTTTGAAAAAGTGACCAGGCCGTGGCCCGACCTAAACATAGGGTTCGACACCACTGGACTGCAGCATGTATACAGTCCGAAGTGTTACGTTAAATGCGGTACCATCATACCATCGTCCAATATAAAACTTATCCTTATATCGATATATTACCATAACGATATCAAGCCGCCGACATAGATTTGAACTCTTTCGATGTCCTCGGAGAAGGCGACGCGTCGGTCCTAGCTTTTGCCACCGTCCAATGTGGATTAGGTGCCCGTGTGAAAAGTTTGACTACGTTTTCCGATACAATTTCGATGATACGTCATGTTGTGAAAAACAGCGTATATTTTTCACGATAATGTTAGGTGCACCCGGTATACAATATGGGTTGTGTTACATTACACGTATAGTCGCGTGTTCTCCGCCGCTGTTATTTCCACACGTGTACATAAATATAATACACGTATATCGCATACGTGCAAAGGAGACGTTAATATATATATATATATATACACTTCTTGCTGCAGGACGAACGACGCACTTTCATCTGTATACACAGCGCAGTCAAGTCGTGTATTCTGAAACAGTCGTCGCAGTTACCCCTGCGACACGGTGTGAACACGGCTGGCATTATATATATATATGTATCATAGTATATTGTAATACACTGTCGAACAAATCGCGTTCAGTTAACGTTGTTAATATGTTATACCGTATTTTCGTTATCTATATAATATAATTACACTGTGTACCACGGACGTTCGTATACGGCCGACGTATATATATCACATGAATATAATATATACCTACGTGTGCTGTCTCATTATATGTTTCATAGACTTAAACGATCATTTTCGCGTGTTCGACCACCTTCGTTCGTCGTATAGGTACCAATTATATATATTTCTTGTTTATATTATTATTTAAGTATTTAATAAATAATCACTGTTATTATTCTTGAAGTTTGCTCAACAGAGTTAGTATCGCACTTCAACATAAATTATATCTATACGACTTTATTATACCATTTATACTTCCAGTATTATACGCATATTATATGTCACGATTATTCCTCAAAACATAACTAGTTAAGTGTGTGTGTGTGTGTGTGTGTGTGTGTGTGTGTGTGTGTGTGTGTGTGTGTGTGTGTGTGTGTGTGTGTGTGTGTGTGTGTGTGTGTATGTGTGTGCGAGGTGCGTATATTGCGGCCGAACGTTGTCATCGAACAAGGTTGCACATTGAAGATCAAGGCCAACTTAATCTTGTACAATTTAACGTATTCATATGTTCTCGTTATCTTTTTTTTCTACATTAAAATATTCAAATCACCCAAAGGGGTTATCCGTGAAATTCACGTTTATGTTAACATTTCCCTGTTTTTTTTTGTTTTTTTAAGAACAAATATAGCTATAGCTGTTCAGCCACCATTCACCAACTGCGATTTATTAACATTGAACATAATGACATCGACGCTGTGCAACAAGATGGGACTTATACCCAAACAGAAACCGATTAGAGTGATGATAATGGGACAACCCGGCGTGGGAAAAACTGGTAAAACATGCATATTATAAATTGGTGAAAGCTTTTGTTGATTGATAGGTACAATACCAATTTGGTTTTTTTTACTATACCTATATGGCTTTATGATGTATCCATAATATCTTCAGTAGCGTGTGCTCACAACAGTGATACCGGTTAAGTATATGCACCTTATTGTCTGATAAGATAAGACCTCCAAAGAGTCCAAAACGCCCAGTACATTGTTGAAAACATATATATATATATATCCGGAAACAAAATACCATAGCCCATAATATTAACTCACTTTAAACAACACACACGATAACATGAATAATATCGTATATAATTATATTTATTTATTGTATGTACATGATGCATATTTTACATGTGTTTCATTACTGTAGTTAATGTGTATGTATACGACAATATTATATTATGTTCGGTCCAAGGGGAAAACCACTGCCTTAGGAGGCCGCGTTTCAATGTATAACCATTGATTAAATATACTATATATTATATATATATATTACATACTATATATTATATATATTATATACTATATGTTTAATCAATGGTATAACCACCGAAACAAAAGACGTAGCTAATTCGTCTCACCCGAGGATGCTTCAGCTACATCATTGACACGGATTTTTTAATGTATACAACCGCTTGATAACGATAATATTGGGTTTTTTAGCCCTACTGGTGAGGTTTGTGACTAAGAAGTTTATCGGCGACTACGATCCTAACCTGGAGAAAATGTACACGTACCAAGTGTCGATGGAATCTGAAATGGTTAACTTCGAGATACTGGACACAGCAGGATACGCGGTGCAAGACGTAAGCAAAATTGCGTGTACATATTATATTGAATATACCTATTTATTATATCTCCCGGATATAATATATGTATTAGAAATCATGCAACTTGGAAATGAACATGCGCTGGGCCGACGTATTCGTTTTGGTCTATTCCATCACGGACAAATGTTCGTTTGACGATTGTAGTAGACTCAAGTTTCTGATTAACTACAACAAAAAAAAACGTCGACTTTCGACTAAAGTAAGAATAATATCGGATAACAACAGTTGGAAAATGTGATGGTTTTTGTACCTATATTGAATTTAAGCTTTTCGATTTTTACAACACTTAAAAGCAGTAGCCGTGGGTAAACCCTAACCTAAACATTATCCTAACATGTAATCTGCAAACTAAAAATAAAATCATTTTTAATAAGAGTTGATTTTTAGATAACATTGGTATAATTATGTAGAATATAGATTATAGTGCATATGAGAAATTTTCAAAATAATAAAAGATACTTTGGTACTTACATATAGGTGCATGATATATATATATATATATATATATATATAAAATTACAAAAATATATATAAGTCTAATTAATGAAAGAATCTAAAATCTAATAATCTTATCAATTGAATTTCATAAATACCTGCTTATCGTATGCTAATCGTACTTGTATTGATTATTATTCATGGGGTGAAAAAACTAAGTCCGCCAAATTTTATTATAGGCTACCAAACATTCATCTCGACCTACAAGACATAATAATATATACGTGTTACTATAATGCGTAAGACGGTTGCCTATTATATAGTACATTGTAATATGTTGACTTGGTATTTCTGCCTCATGACACATACTGTTACTGTATATAATAAATATTGTATACATATATTACTATATACACCTAGGTTGAAGGAATTATAAATATATTTTGAAAGCCGATATGTTATCCTTAAATTTTATTATGGGTGTCCCTGAGCCTTCAAAATAAACTACTACGTAGAGCAATAAGGAGTTTGAAGGAGAGACCGAAAATAATTGGTTCCAGCGATAGAATATTTTGATAAGATGGTGTTGTATAAATTACGATTATACGATAAATTAAAACTATGATAACTGTTCGAATACTGCGATGTGAATAAGTTATGGTACAGGTGACGGCTATTAAATAATTTTTTTATAATTATTATTATATGCGAATGTACGTAAAAGAACTATATTCTTTATAGTTTATACTTCACGTATCACCGAACAGTTACTTCCAACAGCCTGCATGCATTATATCTGCCTATTTCATTGTTAGACTCTACTATTCCGACAAACGTTTAATATATTTTATTGAGTGTGTCTCCCGGATCTTTTAGCAGGGTATTATTGTATCACAATTTATTAATGTTTTTTTCTTATATTTATACTCGAAAATAGCTTGTATGCTACACCATTACATATAAAATCAAGCATGTAATGTAAAGTACAACAAATCTAGATGGACATTTATAAAATATTTATATCGTAATAGGTATTTATTAAAAAGAAAACCTGGACCACAATTTACTCTTAAATTGATATTAAGATACAACTGGTTTAAACGCAACAAATTGTTTTTGTTGTTTAAAATTTTTTAAAATATATATTTAAAATAAGATACTTAAGTTTTATAGAACATTTTTTTGGTAAACAAGATGATACATCCATGTAGTCAAATAGTTTTATAGAACTAAATGCAATATTTTATTATTTACAAGTCATTGTTGACTAACAAAATTGTTAGAAAAACAATGTCAGCTGTAATTAATTATCTTTGTTTTACCATCAATAAAACATATTGTTTCAAGTGTTTTCTTTTCGTGTGCAAAAACACTCAATTATTACTTATTATAGTTACATGAATATACTAAATAAACATGTTGTCGGTTAGTGGGTACCTACTAAAGGTAGTATGTTATTATATTAATATTATTTAGTTACCTTACAAAATTATATTAGTAAACTTTTTTTTTAAATAGCTTTTAGAACTAAACTATTACAGCTCAACGGTTAAATAAGATTAATACTCTTATTACTTATTAGGTATATTATATGCGTTTTGCAGAGGATTCAATTTTATAGTGCGTAATTTGAGTTTTTCATTTTAGTAACCAAATATTTTCCTTGTACATATGTTCATAAGTGGTTTGTTCAATACACATAAATGTATTGGTTGTTTTTTTTTTAATAAAAATTTAATACTCTCAGTATTTTTATTTGATGTGTACCTTCTTATCTTTATACGTTGCATTAGGTTATTAGTTCCTATACGAAGTATAAGCTTTGATTTAAAGTAAATTTATTTTTTTTTATACTACTAGCTGAATTAACCGGTTATACGTGGAACAGTCTTGGCTTTTAATGGAATACTACCATACATTATTTAGAGTCTAGTCAATATTCATATTTGATTAGCCTTAACATACCTATTAATGTTAGTTATAACACAAATAGGTATAAACAAAAAATATACTTGAATAACTTTAAAAGTCATAACGTCTAGATAACGAAAAGGTGAAAAAAAATGTATACAAACAACTCTAAAACTCTTTCAACTCTTAAAAATTATATTTTCGAAAAATTTTTTCTCAGTGTGCTTATACATAGTCATTAGTATCTCTTGGCATTTCAAATGAACCAGCATGGTGGCTTATAAATTTATACCTTCTCATATCCTATTAGCTGTTTTTCAACTTTCAATATTTTTTATTGCATAAAATTAAAATAGAATTTCAATAATTTCGTGCATTTCTTTTTATATCTATTTTAAAAATTCCAATCATTATCACTTAAACTTATATTAATACATTAAGTGCTAAATCGTTTTAATAGGTTTATTGTAAAGTAAATATAAATATTGTCAATTTTTATAGTGACTAAAATCAGTCACTTTTTTAAATAAACCCGACCCTATAATTATATACTGTATGGCAATATTTATTTTGGCATTTCTGACGAATATTGCTTCTATACGTGTCATTAACAATATATACTGATAACGGACCTGATCTCATAAGGATCATCCATTCGACGTACCTGTGATACTGGTGGGCAACAAAGTGGACCAACAGTACGATCGAATGGTTACGTACTCTGAAGGTCGGAAACGGTGCCAAGAGCTTGGGTGCGTGGCTTTTCACGAAATTTCAGTACGAGAAGACGTGGATCAGGTATGTTGAATTATTTCTCAGCATAAATAATTAAATCTCTCTATAGACAAACACGTAAGCTCTGATTTTTATTGTAGGCATACGCAGTATTTAAGGAAGTGTTCACTTGCTGGAAATCAATATCGAAGAATCCAAAGTTGAAACGTTCTTCTTCTGATCACGGTGCTGAAGCACTCTTCAATTCGGCATCAAAATTCATAAGTAAGTATTCAAATTTTGTTCATATAATTTATCAAATATAATATGATAATATTATATATCCATATAATATATAAGTACGTGTAATATAGTCAAGGGACTACATGCTTGAACTATTATCAATGTAATAACTATATGACTAAAATAATTTTATTACTATAAAAATTGCAAACATAAAAATTAAAATTAATTTTGTAATTGTATTCTGAAAATATGTTTTTACTAATAAACATTTATAATACATATAATAGCAATTTATTGGTAACAATGATAAAAATTACCTATCCGGACCCTTCTTACAAAAACGACGACTTCTATATGTATAGGTATATATTATAAAATATTTTAGAGGTGTGGTTAAAATATTCATAACATACTCAACGTAGGTATGTAAATAATTTTCCAATTAATATACATTTTATATCAAACCTATGTTATTACAACATTATAAGTCCTCGACTAAGCGTGTTTAAAAGTAATTACAATCAAGCTACATTTAAATATATTACTAGATATTACTAAAAACATAAGTATAGATGTATATACTAAGTTACAACTTACACTCATAAAGTTTTTAGTAATTTTTTTAACAGATTATGAGGATTTTCTACTTTTATCATGAATTTCACTAATTATAAACCAATACATATTGGTACTATCTTTTGAAAATTGGAAGTATTCTGTATAAATGAGATCAATTTGGTTTATATTAGAAGATTTCAACTCACTCCCATATAATCATTAAAAAAATGGAAAAATATTTTTTCATGGTACAAAAAAATGTGTTTTAAACAAAAGTTAGTTTCTTTTGATCAAATTCAAAGGCGTCCGTTTTAAATATTCCGTGTTTCCAATTAACGATCATAATATACTAGCTAATATTAGAGTACCAGAGTATCTCATCGAGGTTTACTATTTCAAAATAATGGTTTTATTTAATGTATTTATATTCTACTCAAACTCTCAACACTATAAAATTAATATCTATACTTCTTAGGACACGTCATTTGTAATACTAACGAATAACATAATTAACAACTTTTATTACTGATCTAAAAATGTTGTTATAATAGCTTTGTAATACAAAATGTTTTTAATAGAAGACGTAAGTGAACCTACTATGTAATATAATTTTTATTAATTTATTATTGTGTTATAAATCACACACACGTCATAATTCACTTTGAAAAATGCGTCACTAAATACCTGAATATAAGTATACCGTAATTTATTTATATTCAAATTTATATTTTATTATTATGTATTATACTACGTATCTAAATTCTGAACGTTATATTAAGTAAATATTTAACTTGAATAATTAAAATCATGCTGCAGCTCGTAAAATAATGTATATATTTATTTATCATGATATGCAGGTTGTAATAAAACCAACAATAAAATCTAAAGTTTTGCAATACTTATAAATATGCACATTTCTGTATACATTATTATATTATTATGACTATTATGAGACATTTAAACATTGCGTTTCCACCTCCCTTAAAAAAAATTCTAAATACGCCACTGCCGATAGTCAAATACATTTTAAGTAGTGCTTATTGATCTTTCAAATTACAGATATTTTATTTGATATCCCACGGATAATATCTACTTATTAATAACTATTGAGTTATTATCAAAAAACTGGAATAATATTGCATTTCGAAAAATTATTTAAAAAATGAATTTCTTTATACATCAGTAGTCTTATTGATTTATTGTAGTAAAACTATGGAAGTTAATTCGATGCAAATCGTGTCATAGAATAATACAGTAGGTATTATATTATATATAAAGTCCATGTTTTGAACGCATATCGGTTTAATCGTATTAATAGTATTTTCAACACGAATTTTTTTAATGCTGATTCTGAATGTTTTGAAACAAACAAAATAAATTTCGAGAAAAATCACGGTTAGAAAAATAAACTTTATACGCATTTTAATTTCCACCACACGTCACGGTCAATCTCCGCATTTCAAACGACGACGTAGATATACGCACGTCAATCGTAGTTGAGCTATTAATTTTGGAGAAAAAAAAATACGTTTTAACACCTAATATATTATACGCATTAAGTATAAATTGTAGGTCGTAGAGATGTAATGACAAAAATAATTATCGCATCAATCGTTCATGTGAATATAGGAACGGCAGATGCTTTTTTTAATATACGCACGCCGAACGAATTGTGTATGATTTATAAGCAAACGTCCACGTGGTTTGAGAGATATAAACAACATTTTTACCAACAACAACACTTAGGTATACGGAATTACAATGTATATGACATGGGTTATAGCCGTCATAGGTAATAATATATTTAACGTGTGCGTATTAAATTGTAATGTTATAAATGGACAGCCATTTCGTGCACAGTCCATCAGCGAGTAGGTATGTATTTTCGGAAGTGCTAAACCACGATTCAGTACTACCTACATAAAATAACGCTCGTTCCTAATTATTTTTGACGTTATTTCATAAATGCGAAATCGTATTTAATCACACTACCGAAACATTCGCCACATTGCTAGAGTCGTATTACCATTTGAAAGTAACGACCTACCATCCTCTACGTTCAATAAGTATCTACATGCGAGAGCTAGGGTTTTTATGCAATTTCATTTTTTTTTCTGGTGTTCCAAAACTTATATCCATAAATGGAAAATATGTTTTTTAACTATACTAATTATTTTAATTTTGATTTTATTGCATTTTTGACAGATATCACCTTTATAGAAGTTTTTAGTGCAGTTTTTTATGTTTTTATGGTATTTCCTTAGTTAATAGAGCATTTTTTTAAGTTTTTAAGGACATCTTTTGAGATTTTTTAGTGCATTTAAATACAAACCATATACATTTAGGAGTATGGGTAGGAAGGCTACCCATGTCACCGTGTGATATGGGGTAGACTTCCTAGACACTCGAGGCGTGTTAAAATATTTTACTAGAACAAATAAATAATTATTACTACGTATAAGAATAAAATAAGAATAGGTGTCTGAACTTTAACGTGAGGTCGCTAGTCACCAAATGTTTCGCTTTTTCGGTTTCCGAGCTGGACTATATATTCTAGTGAGAGAAGAAACCGCCACCACCGCCAACGAACTGTTCTAAAACATGAGTTCCGACAATTCCAACAATATACACCTTCTAACCTTACTGTACATACGGTCCTACCATATGGTACACCAAGAATTAAGCACACGGGACCCTAGTTATTCAAATTCCACTAAAAATAAAAATCTAATAAAATAATATAAAAAAAACCTAGAGATGGGTAGTAATTCTTGAAATTGGTTATAATATATTATATTTGTAATTGTTGTATAGGTTTGTACTTTAAACTCAAGAGAGCATCTGCTCACCTGTTATGATTTAATAATTATATGATATAGTCGGTATAGACTCGTATAGTGATCGTATCTAAAAGCTAAAACGGGATCGCACTAACCAAGACGACTTTTCAGTGGCTTGAAAGTCTAAGGCTTTGACATTAAGCCCTTCATATGAAGGGCTTAATATATATATATATGTATACGTCATAATCTAACGACCAAATCTCTCCCGCTAACCAAACATTCCGTTTTATATTTCGTGTTCGTCTTATGGCGGATTTTCATTGTGTATTTGTGTCCATACACGGCGATTATGTATTTTATATCGGTATGTAATGTAGTTACTATTTTTATTACAGGTTGGCCGTTGGTGTTCGGTGAGAGCGCTTGCAGCAGTCCGTCGAATCGACCCGAAGACACGCCAGAATTCAGGGCAAGAGCGTCGACGGAGGGACACATACGGTCGGGCGTGGCGGTCTGTAGGTACTTGCCCTCGTTGTCGGCCAGAGGAAGTATATGTAGTTACTTGAAAAAATGAACGGAAGCCATTATGATATGTGTTAGCGAAACCCCTTCCTCTACCTCGAAAATAAGTGCGCGAACATTTTGCTTTATAAATAAAACAGTATGTGATTGTAATAGCAATGATGTAGCAAAAGATAAAAAAACCAAAAAAAAAATTTGATTGTCAAAAATATTTATGTCAAACGTATAGTGGAAGGGGACTACTCCATCTATTTTAAAATTTATATAAATCAAATTAAACAAACATGATTATTATTGAATCTATATAAGTTTTTTTTTTTGTTTAAAAGAAAAAAATTCCAAATAACAATGTACAGATATCATTAAACATTTTGTGCAATGCAAATATTTGCAGGTAATATATAAACGAATAATAAATCATTTTTATTTTAATCTATAGGTGCTTTGAAATATTTCAGGATGTGTAATAATACACTGTAATAGGTTTATAATCAAGAAATGTTGAACAATAAAAATCGATAGAATGTGTGCAACAATATACTATCGTACATCAAAAATATAATCATAATCACAGCCTAAGACAACAGTCATAACACTCATAACATCCATAACTCCATAAGCAGTTATAAACAGGGGAATCACAGTCATTGTAACAAACGAAATATAACTTGAAATAAGTATGGGTACTGACGGTACTGTAGTGTCTTATATTCAACATAATATACATATTACTGCGTTTTAGCGTATAGTGTTAGCCGGCCAAATTATCTATACCTAGGGCAATAATATTATAGATGTAAGGCCACTATTGTGCCTCAGGTATGTCATAATGAAATCATTATAAAATATAATTACGTATTAGAATAATTTAGCTCACGTACTTAGACACAATAATATCATCAACATATGGTGATGAAAACAAAAATAATAAATGTTAGTTCATTTACTAGGTAAGAAACGATTAAAATAATTAACACAATTTTTTTATAATTTTAATCATTTCTACCAAGAAGTTATCAGAAATAAACCATATCAGTTTGTTTAATCTTTTCTTAGCAAATGAACTATCATTTACGTCTAATTGGGGTTAATTAATTCCTCAAAATTAAATTTAAATGATTTAATAATATCTGCAAATCTACGGAAACAAAAAAAAATACTTAAAATTTCATAATAATTCAAAAAATTCTTGTATGATTGTTGAAAAATTCTATAATTTTAATTGAAACTTTGACTGGTTGCCATTTGGTCAATTTTGATTTTAAAGCTATGGTAAAAAAGACCAAATTGACTTAAAATAATTCGGTCTATCCGAATTAGGTATTTAAAACACCTGTTGCTATTTAAAAAAAATGCAAGTTGTATTGTGCATGCGCACACGGAAAGATCTAAAAATGTAAAAATCATCAAGAAATGTGTATTTATGTATTCCCTGTCCCCTCCCGAAAACCACATATTAATCCGATGTCACTGGACAGAATTATTTAGTTATAAAAGTTAAGTTACCTTTAAAAGGAATCACATGACACATACGCTGTAAAGGTAAATATGAATGTAAAACATAAAACGTATAAAATACATTATGATGGAATATCTAAATCACACTAGACTGCAGAAGTGGTTTAAAAGATGCGTTTAGGTACGTCGTTGAAATAAACGTAAATTGAAACGTTGTTTCAAAGTTTCCTCTTCAAAATTATTACAATTTACTGCAATCAAGTACCTACAACAGTGTATACTGAGTGTGTCAGAATGTCTCGCAGATGAAACGGTACAGTAGCTAGGGAGCCAAGAGCTCCAAAATGTTTGACTTTGTAGTTTTTTTACTGCCCACTACTGAGTATAACCTATATCGGCAAACGAATAGTTCATAGCGTGCTAAATCATTAAACTCTACAGTCTGCGGTATATGATCTATAATAACATGTTTGACTTTAACATTATGTTTTATAAAACTATCTACAACAATCACAGACCACAGTAACTTTTAAAGCTACCAAAACCAAGGAACATAGTCGTGTGGGCGATATAACTCAATTCAAATATTATTTGATTAATATAAATTATTAAAACAGAGAGAACAACTTCAATAATAATCTCAAAAATAACCACTGTTGTACTGTTGTACTATTTACAGCTGTGATAATAACCAAGTGATAAGTATATAGGCATATAATAGGTACATATATAATATTATATAATAATACTTAACATGATTGTCAAATGTCATACCTATGACATAATATTTTAGTAAGTTAGTAGGTATATAAATAATAATACTGGTTTTAATAATACTTATTTAATAGTTCTGTACAGGGTTTTTTTCGTGAATCATAATAATACATGGATAAACATTACGCACTCTGTACCATCACAAACATGTATTGGTACCCAATAAAATAACATTTTAAAATTAAAATTAAAATACATAGTTAACTTGTTTTACCAATACTCATACAATAAATTATATGTAGACGTCTTTACACTTCCAAATGTCCTTGATCCGAAAAACCACGTGACCTTGGCAGTATTATATTATATTTCTATTTTTCTCCCAATTTCACTATAACTAATAATTCACAATCAGACGATTACCACAAAAAATTGGCCCACAGCCAAAATTATTGTTAATTAAGAGTATCCTTTTTTTTTAATCATAAGATCATAGATACCTATAAATAAATAAATATTTTGTAATATTAACGTTTATTTTTCGAAAGTCATACCAATCCTAAATTTTTTTTTGTCATAATTTATTAGGTATTGTACAAATTCAATTCCATAAATTACTATAAATTCTATTAGTAGAAAGTAAGTAGGTACTATTAGTGATCGTTGTCATTATAATTAATATTAAAGTGCCATAATAATAATAGTATACTTATCCACCATAATACATTGTTGAACGTCTAATACTGTTCAAACAACTCGCAAAACGAAAATGTTTTTACTATACTAAAAATTCATTAAGTAAAGTTAACGCAAAATTGTTTATTAATATTATTTCTATAATTTTATATGAGTACAGGTTTTTTGTTACAGTTACAGTTATTTGTTTATTTTGAAGTACTTTTGAAGAACTTACATTTAACATTTATCAATCGAATGTTTTAATTTATTTACTGAATTATTTTGATTATTGGAATCAAGTATTTACGCATTTAGCAGGATTTACGTGGTTTATATTAGCCGTTCAGTAACATTTTTATCCCTTTCTTACTTAAAATTGTAATCTTTATAAATTTTTTATAAATCTCCTTTATTAACTTTTATGTGAATATTTGTTTACAACTATTTCAACGTACTTGATCATGTTTTTTTTTTTTTTCTGGGAGGAGGGAAGAAATATTTGGCTGTATTTTGAAAAATTATATTTGCACAATAAGTATTTACCTACATACATTGCGCCACGATAAAATGCAATTTTTACATATGAGAAGGAAATCACATATTTGCGAGACCTTGTATTATTAAATGCTTAAAGTTATCAGACCACGTCACCCGTTTCTTTTGAGATGATGAGTCGTCTAATCGGGTTTCCAGGCGGGAGTATCACTTGTCCCTTGCCAGTGATGAGTAGCTTATTGATCAGTTGGGTGGAATTATCTTTTAGTTCGGAGTAGAAGCGTTTGTAAAAAAAAGCAGCAATTTCGTTGATTGAAAGCAATAATTTAAGGACATATATATTTGAGACAGATCAAGGTACCTACTCCGGTGATTATAATCACGCAGACAGATATTTTGAAAAACTTGTATAGTTAGGTACTTGTATAATATAATTTTATTTGAATTCTTATCGAAACTCCAAGATACGATGCCATCCATACGCCACTGTGGTCGAAGAAGAGTTTAATATAAAATAATTTTGATCGATAAGTTGAAATTTGAACGAATAAGTGACCTTAACAGATAAAGTCTGAAGTTTAGTTTCTTTCCTTTATCTTTAAGATGAGGAAACCAGGTTAGGTACGCGTCTGTCCAATATTAGACCTCAAGACCCCAGGTTGATACTTAACTTCCATCGAATGAAGAATGATGTACAAAATCATTATTGTATGTTTATACATAGGTATATATTTACTGGGTACTTTATACTTTTATTTTATACTTACTGAATTACCTGGCTTTCACACGGATAGCTGTGGCCGGACGTAATATTTAATGGGATATTACCATTAAATATAACTATGTAAAAAATGTAATGTAATATTTTTGTGTTGATTTTATGATGATCAATATAGAGTAATAGTTTCGAGTTGCTATGACAACCAAAATAATATATCAGCCAACGTTTACAGCTTGGATAAGTTCTGCTTAGACTATTATTAAGATTACTAATATTACAATTAATATACAATATTGGTATACTTAATATATTTTGGTTGTCATAGCAACTCTCAATATTTCCAGGGTACTTAATATCCATCATAAAATTAACCTGGCGTTTTAATTTTCCAGTTATATGAATTATGAATGCAAATAACTGAAATAACATCGGGTTAGATCTCCTTAGTGGTTGAATTTTCAAATATTCTATGTTAATGAAATATTATTTGTTTTTATGTCTTTATAGTACAAAGTTTATAAGCGATTTCGACTGAAAGGATTGCTCCGATATGGCGATATAATATACAAAGTTATAATATTTTTGATCGTTTCACTCAAAATTTTTTTATAAGCTCATAAAGCTCAAATTTGTATAAAATGTGTCAAAATCACTATAATTTGTAAGTTACTTTGTAGATAAAAATTCATAAAATTTTTCTGTTTATACTTAAGGTTCAAAATTTTAACACTAGTTTGTCCATAAGCTAATCTTCAAAAATATATAAAAAAATTTCTACCGGACCAACAGGAAAAAATTTTATGACTGTTTTAAATTTAAATTTTTACGAAATTGCATTATAATTCAATTTAAATATAAAATACTATATACACATTTTAGACAAACATATTAACTCCGTTCAGAATCGTTATTCGTATACAATGATATCTATCATTGCATTCAAATTTAACAAATC
The DNA here is from genome assembly GCA_025469195.1 of Chaitophorus viminalis. Classification (NCBI taxonomy): domain Eukaryota; kingdom Metazoa; phylum Arthropoda; class Insecta; order Hemiptera; family Aphididae; genus Chaitophorus; species Chaitophorus viminalis. Next base: position 21,504 of record JAIPRK010001892.1, read on the forward strand.
CATTGTAATAATAACCTATCCTATAAACAAGGTACACTCCACCCCCAACTGTACAGCAAAGCGAGGCCCACCCGTTTTTTGTTTGTTATTTTGGTTGCCATAGCGATTTGACATTTACTGGATATTTAATTTATCATCCTTCATCTTGTATTCTTAAAATCAACACAAAATCAAAATAAAATATTACCTTTCTAACCAGGAAATAAAAAAATTATACATCCAGCCCTGAGTACCAACTGCCGTCAACCCTTAAAAATGCTATTTTCGAAAAAAAATGTCATAACTGATTTCATTGCATCATTATTATAGCTATCTGTACGCCAAATTTCAACCCAATCCGTTTAGCGATTCCTGCTAGGCAATGTTGAATCAGTCAGTCAGGACAAATTATTTTCCATAATATTTAAACAAGACCTATACAGTAAATTGTTCGTGTTGTTATGACAACTAATACAGAATTCGAATCCAGTATGTAATATGTTTGCAATTTTTTACACTGTTTTTCTTCATTATTCGAAAAACTATTGAGAAATTCAAATAATAACGGTCCCTAAATACCTACTAACTAGACGAAAATTTTAGAAAATTTATAAATTTCGAAGCACTCCTTCTGGTCAAAATAATGTGCATAGACTCAACAAATAAAAAACTGACACAAATCTTGATAAAACCAATACTTTTCTCGTTTCATTCAGAATTTTAAAACAATAATTGCTATATATTTGAAGACCTCCAATAATTATTTGCTAATCCAATGCATTGATAGGCAAATTCAAAATAGCAAATATTCAATTGTTCATTTTTTAATTATAAACTAGACAGTAGACAACAAGTACCTAAAAGGCTATAAAGTATAATTGGCCTTTATAATTACTGTACCTACTACCTATACGGCTAAACATACATATTTCTTAAATTAAATTTAAATCAAACATTTTAATTTTGGCTCAAGTCTCTAACCACTCAAATCAGTCAAATCACACAATGGTTTATAAAATAATTGAATTATTATACATATTTTTTCATAGTATGTTATAGGACTTATGTTAGAAAAAAAATATTATTAAAAATATTACAAATATTAAGTTTACTGGAAAGGAAAAACAAGATACATTACAATTTCATTAAAACATGAATGGTTGACGAATTTGCATAAATTAACGATTTATCTTCATATAGTTTTAGATAAATGTTATTATTCAAAAAGTCTGTTACAGAAACTTGAAACTTTTACTAGTTGTTTAGATTGAAATTTGCTTTAAATAGTTTGCTTTTCAAAATATTTTACTAATATTTAAGCAATTTACAGGCATTTGAAATATTAAATTTGTAATTTTTTTTTTTTTATAACTGTTGATAAGAAAAAATTTTCTGGGACAAAATACTTGAAAATTTGATAGAAGATTCCACATAGGTTGTTCTTACTACTGATAAAAAATTAATACGATACATAGGTAAAATAATTTTCACAATTGAAGTATAATATATTTTCTAGACTGACAAATTATTTCCATTCAAGATCGTTTTTCTTTACCACGATATTATCAATGCATCTAAAATTAACACATCCATTATAATGACCTATCCTATGAACGAGGTCTACTCTACCACCTTCAGTACAACAGAGCAAGTCCCTATCCAGTTCTTTTTCAATTTTTTTTTAGATTATTGTATGACATAGTAGACAACTATTAAAATTTTATTAAATATTATATTTTAAATTTAATTTAATTTCTGTTCAATCTTTATTCATATTTTGAACCATTAATTTTAAATGAAAACAGCCTATTATGCCTATAATATAATAAAAGATTGGGTAACTTTCTTTTTGCACTTCATAAAATTAAGAAAATGCTAATGCATTTTTCATGTCCATGATAAAATATTAAATTACCTTTTCTGAAATAATGAATGTAATCAACAATATTTTAAGTATCTATAGATTTATAAATTACTAATTAATTTTTTTATTATACAGCAACATAATGTGTACCAAACAATAATAAAAATGATATTAATCACATCCAGAAACCAAAATAACATATACTTATTGTTGATGGTATGTAAATTAGGATTTTTCCACCTACAGTAATTGTTTTTTGGTTTTGATATTTTGTTAGTACATAATTATAATCAATAAAATTAATTAGGTATTTAATAATTTATATATTTGTTTAATTATTTAATATTGTTTTACATGACTTGGTAGTAATATACTTTTATAATACATTTCTCGGGGTAGAACATCAGTCATTGCATACATTTATATATCGATGGATTTCCACTTAATTTGTGTTATAATGTTATAAATGACAACCTTTAATTGTAACAATATCACTATTGTATGATTATTTTTAAATCACAAATTAAGTTATCATTAATAGTAAATGGTGGACATGATGAATGTGCACCCATGAAAGTAGTGAAATACCAAGATAAAACACAGCGTTTAAAAATTATTTGATACAATTTTAAAAATAGAACTGATGAATATTTACAATGAGTTACACACAATTTCCAATTGCAATTATAATATATATATATATATATATATATATATATATATATATATATATTATACTTTTGATTGATAGTTTACAATGGGTACACTAATGACTTTTTTTTAAAAAAAGATTAAATTTTTATTTATACTTACATAAAAAAACAAATATGTAGACGATCTTAAGTCTATATTAAAATGGAAATTTGATTAAAAAAATATATATACACACGATGAATGGACGTATATCCATTAGTCGAGAATTATTTGAAAATGGCACAATTCATAGGAAATAATCAATAAATTAAATAATTAAAAATGTAAATCGGTTTTTAATCAAATATAACGTTCTAAAAATATTTAGTTGTTAGAATGTATTAACATACAACTATCACTCATAAATTGTAAATATACAATTTTTTAAAAATAATTAAACTGATTTAAATTATTACACTGGTGTTAATTATTGACTATTGTTGTACAATACAAACAGGATTAAACAAAGTTTATAACCTATTAAATTAATATTTCATAATTTTAACAATAATTACAATATGAATCATACAATGGTAACCAATGTCAAAAAATGTCAGAATAATTATCAAACCAACTCAATAATAATAAATACTATATGTATATAATAAATCAATTTATCAATATCATATATTTGTATAATTCTGTTATAGCACAAAATAAAATAAAAAAATAAAAATAAGGAACGCCAGAATACAATTTGGTAAGTATTGAATTTAAAGTTTAGAGTATAGTTTATAAAACACAAAGTCATATGCAAATATGTTTTATTAATATTTAAAATTATACTTATATTTTTTGTACAGCAAATATTATTCAAGATAGTTAGTTAAAAAAAAAAATGAATCTATAATACAACATAAAATGTTAGTTGAATTTTAAAAAGTATTGGTTTAGGTTATTTTGTAATCAAACCAACAACCTAAGTATGAATATCTTAATCAATAATTACTTCCGCAGTAATCATAATTCTATAATCATACTATAGTAACTTAATCAATAAATGGATTACATAATACATAATATAGTTTTCAATAATTAATCAATATACTTTTACCTAAAATTAACATGAAAAAAATCATTAAAATGTTTATAAATAAAATATTTATTTATATGAATATATATATATATATATATATATATATATACACACACCTAGATAATATGCATGTATAATATTTGCAATACAATATAATTTTTATGACTTATTATATGTATGTAATGTTATTTATAATATAGTATCATGTACAGATTTCTATTATACACTTCTAGTTGAAAAAAAAATTGTTAGAACATGAATTTATGATAAAATATATTAACTAAAAGTACATGGTATAAATATTGTCACTACTGTCAGGCAAGTACAGGCATAAAACATTAATTTATTTACATGTGTTGCCAAGCTGTAGGTATTAGATTATGTGTGGAATCTAAATACCTAGATATTTCTTCATGAAGCCCATGACCTAGCCAGAGTATTTGTAGTTTACGATACTGATCTTTACATAGATAAAGAGGATTTCCACGTTTTAAGCCCTGGTCAGTTTCACCATACTCATCCAAATACGGTGGCAAAATGAAGCTACCTTTATTTAGAGTGGCCAATAATAGAACTTCACACTCACGTACACGCAAGAAAACTCCAACTCCACAACCACATGAGTAAGCATGACCAGAACACGCTCCCACCTATAACAAAAACAATTTTTTAAATTTAATGATAGTAAAAATGTAAATATAATTAAAGAATAAATATTTAAATAAGACAAGCTCTTATATAATGATTGTGCAGTGGAAATCTCTTAATCATTTATCAACCACATTGACAGAAGTATTATAATTTATAATGTACTTTGTAGATATTATAAGTACACTTGAAAAATCTAAGTGGATGTTTTTCATAATGTTTGAAATAAACTGAATTAACACCTCATTACAAGTAAAAAGATTAAATATCCAACTAACCAAAATTAAAAACATTTTAAAGCAAATCTAAGAACAAATGGGTACATTTTAAGAAATTTTAATAGAAATTAAAATGTATTCTTAAAATAATTTAATAATAATTAAGTATAAAATATAGTTTTTTTCAATGATAAAAGATAAATACATATGTAAATATGATTTTGTAGTAAAAGGTATACAGTAATATTATAATTAAGGATACAAAAAGGTTTCAAATCAAGATAACAATATAATTTTTGAAACTATTATTTAAAACATTTTTTTTTAGGAAATATATGTAAAAATATCAAACAAATAAAAGGGAAGCATATTTTAAGTCAACACAATGCACACCTTTTAAGGGTAAAAATTTCAAGTTCTTAATTATTTCTACTTAAAAATGTTACTTTGATTATAAATGTAAGATAGTCTATTACTTACTGTAACTTTTTTAATTTCTGTTTGACAGCAGTAACTCTGAGAACAAAGCATAGCGCCACACACTAAACACATTGTTGGGTTTCTTGAATCTTCATGATCACTATTTGGACAAGTAAACATTGATACAGTATTAATTAATTCACTATAATCATCTGGAAGCTGTACTAATTCATTGATATGCGTCCAATTTCTGAAAGGTATTTTCTCGCCTTTTTTAATTTTGATTATCTTTTCATTTTCAGCCCATTTATTTATTAATAAATCAACATAAGGTTTATCCAATAATTCTTTACACGTTGTTGGTAATCCTAAATAACAACACATATTGTGGTATGTATCACCATTAACTTCTGTTAAAACACCTGATGCTGGTACACCCGTGAGGAAATGATAAAATAATGAACAACACCGCAAAAATGGAATTGTACAGCTTTCTATTGAATTCCAAACTGATACTGTGTTTTTAATATGAATACCACGAAGTTTGTAAACCAAATTAGCTAAGCAATAAGTGTCTTCTATTTCTTCATCAATTTCAATCATTTCATCCGAGTTTTCTTCAATATTAATAGTTAATATAATCTGCACCAAGTTCGCAATGAACATTAAATGTAGGGTATGGAAATCTACCATGGTACCTCTTGGTGCAGGGCCAGGCACTTCTGTATAATATAAACTTGGTAAAGTCATGGTCAACGAAACCAACATTCCAAAAGCGTCCCAATCAAGTACTCCAATAGAGTTATCTCCACCATTATCAATTGCTAAAGATAAAAGTCTAAGTGCATGTAAATTGATTTCAGATTCTTTTTTCCAAGTAGAACTAAGTATCCCTGAAACACGAACAATTGCTTCAAGACAATCTTTTTGTCTACACGATAATTCACCAAGTAATGGTTTATTTTTATAACGAAGAATTACTTCATTTGAATGTATTGTATAAGCACATGCTTTCCATGTCATTAATGGGATTTGGTTATTATCTGGATGCGGATTGTTGATACCTGTAGCTTTTGAGTAAGTACTATGAGCAAATTTTAATATTGTATTAACTAAACTAGTTGAAAGTTCACTGTCTATATATACTGATTCTTTAGGTACAGCCATTGGTGATGATTTATCGAACATAAGTATTTGCATAATAAAATCATTAGTTCCAATAGAGAATAAATTAGTTGGAGGCAAAACTTCTTCCTCATCATCATCTTCATCTGGTGGAGCCTCATTATTGTCTCGAAGCACAATTACTTGAGCCATATTATTGGCACCCAGATTAGCCGCTTGTAATTCTAATGTAGGATCTCTTCTGGACGGAGTTCTTCGTTGTTCAGGTTCAAGTTCAGGATCAGGGCTAGTCGATTTTTTAATAACCATAGATTCTGAAATTGATTTTTCTGAGACTTTAGGCATGGCAACCTTACTTTGTTTTAATGCCATATTTAATCCTTCTAACCAATTTTCAAATGTTAAATTTTCAAATGTTTTCATGTTCTCTGGTTCTGTAAAACTGGAAATAGGTGGTAACAATGGTATAACAGTATTACAAAGTCCTTCACAAAGTGGACATAAATATTCATTTTTATGCACATCAAAACTTAAAGAATGTCTCAATCGATAAGGTCTTCTATTTTCTTTAGCTAGAATCATATCAAAATGTTTTTGCCAGCAGGCAACATGCATAACATGCCCACAGGTCGAAATATGAGGTGAAGGTCCAAAGTTTGCTGGTATATAGTATGGGTCAGAAATATGATCATTAACATTTTCTGAACTACTCCTTACTTGACAAAGAACAGATGATTTTTGAACAAATGTAGCTAAGACCATTGCTTGACTATCATGGGTCACTAGTTGTTCTTCTTGGCATAATATGCAAGTATACCTATTATCAAATGTACTGGATTTAGTTTGAAGAGGACCCAGAGCAACAGAAAGTTCAGTAATATTTTCTAGAATATCCATGCTAGAATCTTGATGAGATTCTGAATAAGTAGGAGTACTTTCAAATAATGTAGCATTATCTTTCATAAAATTGTTTTGCAATGTGGCCATTTGAGCCAAAACAGTAGCTCTTCGATCAGCTACTATTTTAGCTCTTTTCTGTTTTTCAACTTCAATATCATCATTCTTTACCCCTTCCATAGATTCTACTATTTCTTCATTTTCTATTTTCTCATTTTCTTTTTTTGGCGCGGATACTTGTTTAAACTTGTTTAGCGTCCAAACTGCTAAATCTTTGTAAGCTTCAATTCTAGGACTACGCCTAAGTTCATCTAATGCATTTACAATACCATAAGGTTCAGCACGTTCAGTAAATTTAAATGATGGACTTTGTCGGTTTTCCTCTTCGTGAAGTGCATACCCAATAAGATGAAGAACTTTATGAAGTTGAGACTCAGAAAAACTTCTACTCCTTAAATTTACAGATCTGTCTAAAATCAATCTAATAAGGTAAAACATTAAATCACATTGCATAATATTAGCAATCTTTTCAAAAGCATCACTGAACAATGGTAAACTAGGAGGAGGACAACACTCCAGTTCACCTGCTGCCTTTCTTCGTTTTCTTTGTTCTTCTTCTGATTTAGACATTTCTTCTCTTGAATAATGATAGAAAAATACATTATAATCATCATAATAAATTGGTTTTAATTCATAAACTCCTTTCCCTCTAGTTTTTTTAAAGACAGCAACTTCGTTAACTACTTTTTCTAAACATTCTTCGTCTTCAATAATATTTAATAGAGTTTTATTTAATTCTGAATGAGGCATAGGTTCTACACATAGCTGTTGTATCACTTCTTTTTTAATACAGTCATCAAAGGTTACTTTTCCAACACCAGGAGTATATCTTTCACCAACTATAGTAATTATAAGGGTTAGAAATTCTTCAACTAAACTAATTGTTTGGCGAATAGATTCATCTTCCGATTTATTTAATAAGTTCAATTCGAAATTTGGCTGAGCCCATTTAAGCAAATTAAATTTGTTTAACACATGAATCAAGAATTCATTACTATCAATTAAAGATGCACCCATCTGAAGTATCACAATATCTTTATCTAACATTTCCATACGGCATTTGGAATTATGATATAAATATATTTGATTTAAAAGTGAATACCCATTACGTCTCCACATACCTGCATGTACTTGTGATATTAAAACTAGAGCACGAAGAACGGGTTCAATTATCTGTTCAGGGGATTGTTTTGCAGTCTGCAAATCAGAATGTTCAAAACTTAGACCATAACGATCCAAATATAAATGAAGGCCCGCAAGAAATCTAGACAAAGGAAGATGTATAGACACAGGTTCAGTTGATACATCATAATCAATACAGGTAACTTTATAGTCAATTAATTCTTTAATCACAGTAGCTCTTTGAGGATCTATAACCGGATTTTCCCAAATTTTTTTTAAAGTCATTCTATATACTTTTTTCAAAACAATACTATCTGATCCACACCATAATAGTATCTTGGTAATTAATGGTCTTAATTTTATATGTAAATTGAATGCTGTTTCCCACTCTGGTTCATACTCCATATGTTGACCGACTTGCCTGGTAACAGTATCCATGTTTTGCATGTAATTAAGTATCTTAAGTACTAAAGAAACAGCATGACAAAAAGATACTCTTAATTCAGGATTCCATTTATCAGGTACAGAACTTAATAGATAACGAATATCTCCAAGAACATGCTGTGCTCTTTTGAATGGTAAGGTTGAAGTATTTCGTTCAAATTCTAACTTCCCTTGTCTGTTTACTTTATGTGAACACTCTGATAAAAATGTATTTAAAAGTTTATACAGGACATCGTGATGAGCCATTAAGTAGTTAGCTAATGTTGGTACAGTAAATATCTGTACACCTAATGAAGCAACTGAATAAGAATAGTCATGATCATCATTAATATAATCCTTCATAATCGCACCATAATTTTTAGTGAAGACTTTGGCAAATTCTTTTTTATTCTCATATTCTATAAACATGCCAGCAATAAAGAGTTTATGCCAATGTAGTCTTGCTGATTTCCATAATGCAGTATCTTTGCGTAATATACTTTCAATAATACAACCTTCTGAGGGTGTAGATGCAAGCACAACTTCAGAAAACACAGCTCTTAAACGTTCTGAATATCCTAATAAATTTTGCATCCATGTCAATAATCTAAGTGCATAAATTTGATGGGCAATAACATCAGAATGAACTACAACTGTTTTTAGAGGTTTACTACCGTGACGAGATGTAAATTTTTCAATTTCTTCTTGTAACTCTTTACATGTAACAAAACCAGCACATTTAACCACTGCTCTACCTTCTCGATCAATAGATGTTACATAATCAATGGATTCTCGTTGTGGACATTTAATGAATCTATTAAGTGTTGTTATAACTTGATCAAATGTATGTGTCTCATCATTATAAAGAACCGTACAAAAAGTATCTTCGTGATTCTTATATATGGTATATAAATCTATGTCATCATCAGGATCCAGACCAGCGGGTAACATAGGTGGATGCTCTAAAGTGAGTAATGCACGCGCATAACGAAGAACACATTCAAAAACTAAATGAGCACGTTTTTCCATATCAATTGTTAAAAAATTTAGATTAACATGCTTTTTTTCTAAACCAAGTTTATGAGTTTCACAGTAAGGATCCCGCTTCCAAGCTTCTACATCACCGCAATCACAACAACCACCTCCATAAGATGTTCCCATTTTGTATTTGTGATTTTTGTGTGGAGATCGCTTAAAACAATCTACACACAATACACAAGTACTATCCATTCCACATTCCCGACAATTGTATGTTGGCTCGCCCATTTTGAATACTCGACCACATACTGAAGGAGGATAGTTTTGTTGTGTCAAGCCACGTAACACCTCTATACTATTCCCACTACATATAAATTCTTCAAGTGTATTAAACAAAACTTTTTCAGCCTTTTGTTCATTAAATGACCATTCTAGAGAATTGCCTTGGATTTCTGGCTTCAAAATACGTGGAACCCATAATTTCCAGTAATCACGAAAATCAGATTCAATCAAGGTATTGGAATCAAATTTTATCAGCCATTCAGAAACAATGCTGTTACTTATATCATTCTCTTTAGAATCATTGGTTTCATCCACTTCCATTGGGGTATCAAACTCACTCATTGTGTCATGGAGTAACCTACAACAAAAATAACGTTTATTTTATTTTAACCTAAAGGATATATTTTTTTTTTTAAATACATTAAACTATATCAGTTAAATAAATTTAATTCCAATCATTTAATACAATTCATAAAGTTAAAACTAAAATATACGAATTACAAATACCAATTAGTAAATACATATTAATCAACTTTGATATAATTAAATTTATTTTCCTTAGAAATTTCATTTAAAATTTAATTTAATAAACAAATTGTAAAAAGAATAGTATCATAATAAAAATATAATAATTACTTAACTAATTTGGTATATTTACTATATCTACAATAGTTAAAACTGTAGGTATAGGTATCATTTCAAAACAATTCAAACTACAAGGTAATTTTGGATTGAAAATTATTCAACTCATTTGATCAAATATTTATGTATTCTAAACATGGATAGTTAGTATTATTTGAACTAAATACTTTTACAATTTTAAAAATATGAACAATTTAATTTTAACATAGGTAGGTAAATAGTAATTCTTGTTAAGCAATATAAATTTAAATTTAGATAAATACTTTTGTTTTTGATTCAAGATGAATATCATTACATAAATGTAGATTACTGTTTACATAAATTATTAATTATAAACTCTAAATTACAGAACATGAAGTAAAAAATTGATAAAATTCACCATATTTTATTATAACTGAAAACAATATCATAGAAAGATGACTCATAGATTAGAAATCTGTTATTCAGCTCTAAGATTGGCAATATGCTCCTAAAAACAATTATTGACTCTATAAAATGTATGGCTATAATTTTCTATACATTTGATGATACTATGAAATATACAAATACCAAGGGTATCCAAGTAGTATTCTTTGTTTATGATCATAATTAATTACCAATATTAATTTTTATTGGCACAGGTACATAAATAATGGTAGGTGATACCACATGACTACAAACCAGTCAATGTCTCTAACTTGCCATAATACATCTGTTCAGTCGATCTTTTTGTTCTTATCTCCTTTCTTCTATTATCAACTTCCCTGAACTAATATCACTATTTAACTTAACTTTGAAATCCTAACATATTCTACTCATTAGTTAGATTTCTTTCAAATCCTGTTGCTATGCTCACAATATTGATTTTTATACCATCACTCGTTTAATACATACTAAAAATCATAATTTTTATATATTAGGCATTGGTCCATTGACTTAATCTTAAGTTTTCATAAATTAAATTTACTCTGTTATACTAAACTATTTTTGAATCACTATTCCCTTTGAGAGACTTTGAATAAAATAAATAAAGATAATAATCTATCAGAGTAAACTAGGACCTTATTAAAAATTATAAGAAAATACTATTATTGAATAATGATGTTAATTTGAAAAAATTTATAGTTTATTTATTAATTAATTTATTTAATCCTGCTATAGCAGGGAATAATCATTTCCATAGGATAAAGGCAAAACAGGAAATGCCGTAGATAAAAGTTACTGTAAGTGTAAAACAAAATAAAAGAATAATATGCCCTTTTTTTTTTTTTTAATTCTTACTTCAGAAATATAACGTTAGATAATAAATATTAATATGCAATTACCTAATGAAATATTAAACACAAATTATAACGGATTATAACAGTATGTACAAAGTATAAATGTAGGGAAGTAATAACATTGTATAAAGCAAAATGATAACATTAGCTATTCAACAGTGAGAAGACAATAAAAATGCACACTCATGGTCATAGCTTTTTATCAAAATTACATTATTTAATACATAATATAGTACATGTTTTACTAGAGTTTTCTGCTTGCTAATAATAATATGTACGATTACTATTCAAATCACACATAATGCAATAAAAACAAAAACAATACAGGCTAACACATGACTACCGGAGGATTACACGCAGTACTTTAACAAGTCTGTAAATGTTTTATTTTTATTTTCATCTACTTACTCATTCAACGCGCATCTAACGTTTTAGGTTTTTCATAAAGAAAACCTACATCTGTAATAATAGAGTAATAAAATTAAAAAACTATTATTATAACAATTAAAGAACAATCACACCGCGGAGACACGAGATGGCGTCGACGGGTGAAACGTAATATTCCCGAAGTCGTAGAGATAAAAATAAAAAAGTTCGTACACAACTTATGAATAATAAACCACGAACCCCCCGCGAACGGTTGATAGTTAGATTGGGCGGTTAGCGTTATTGCCGTCACGTCAATGGATATCTTGGATGAGTGAGGTACGGCGGTCAAGCTGACATAGAATTTATAATCCGCGCAACTACCTACTATTCCAACTACTACTAACAACTACAGTACTACTGTAACAATACAATAACAACAGAAACGAACGACGCAAATACTCAGGACGGAATAGTAATTATTATTATTATTATTATTATTATTATTATTATTATTAATGCTGTGTACGTACTACTACGGCCGCGAAGCGCACACACACACAGGAAGGCCTCGGTGCAATTCTCCGCCGAAACGTTTTCGTCGCACAGCAAAGCACAGCACAACGCGGACTCGTCGTGGATCAACGGGAAAAGGCACAGTAGAATGTTGCGACTTGGATTTCACTTTTTAGTTTTTACGTAGAACTTCTCTTTCGCAGTCTCGCGTTTGATAAAAATAGCAGTAAAACAATATCCGCGAACAGCTGTCGTTGCCGCAGACTTGAGACTTCCCTCGCGCGCGTGTGCGTGTGAGCGTCGGAATATTATTATACTTTATCAGTAGGAAAAAATCGCGAACACAGACGTGCAAAACGGAAACCACACTCGTTGAATAGGTAATACCTAGTGTGCGCTTGCGCACGAATTATGGATGCGCACGCGTCCTCGAGACAAAGACTTTGATTTCCCTGGACGGATCGTTGGGTAACCTCGGTCACAGTTATACGACCCGCGGGTGTCCCCTTTGCGATGGAAAACGGCATTCCGATCATATGATCGATGTGAAAGGACCTTTCGCTTTGCACCTCCCAGTGGTCCGCGTATGATAACCATTGCTGATACGAAACCGTAACCATAACAATAATACCGTAGTATCACCAGTATCACCGGGCGTGACGGAAACACGAACAAAATACTTATGGGATCGTCGGTCGATCTGTAAAGTGTAAGTCTAAAGCCATGGCGGTACTCGATACTCGATATCAAATGTGTTCAACGACAAAATAAAACATGAACAGACAATTTTAAACATATAGCCATATAGGTACCATTTACATCTAAATTTAAATTTTCCAAACAAAGCGCGTTACTATTTTTTTTTTTTCTGTATTATAGTTTAGATTAAAACGACGATAAATAAAAACAAAATTTCATTTTCAGTTAAGTTTTTATTGTTGATGCTTTTAGTTGTTTTTCGATTGTTTTTATGAAATAATTATGTGGTATCTTCTTAATCAAAGAAATTAAATAAAAGAGAAAGAACATTTTTGGTGAGAAATTCATTAAAAAAAATAAATGAATACATTGGTAAAGGCTTACTATTTGGTGATTCTTATTTTTATTCAATTTCAGTTATGAATATCAATATTTCTATGATCAAATACTCAAACAAAACAGATACATGTTTACATTGAAAAACACAGTTTCAATAAACTAGAACAAAAAACAAACCAGTTCTATTATTTCCAGTGCTGGTGGAACAATAAATGTATCGAAAAATGAAAACATTTAGTCTCCATGTAGTGACATTCCTGTTTCCAAATTGTTCACATCTTCTTTTCTAACTGTTCATGATTTATTCAAAAAGACATTTTGTTTATATTTTATTACTCCAATACAAATCCTGGTTTAGAGAAAAATATATTATATCGTACCGATTTATTTATAATTCATAACACAGTATCAATAATTTAAAATGACAATGTACTAATAAAAATCACTACATAGTGGACTGTTAAAATTTGTAATTACATTGTTATGTAAATTTACACTGTAATATAGTCCATACTGTATTTTTACAATCGAGTGATTAATAATCGAATTAGTAACTATGTTTACTACTAGGTAATATATTATTAGTTATTTATAGTAATATATTCTGTATACTATTATAAATGGGTTGTTCTATTTTTTCTTTTAAGTTTTCATGATATCTTTTATTTTTACTCAACGGGTGCAATTTTGTTATGTATTTTATAAAAATGTTACTAAACTCAATGACTATTTTATAATTAAATCTAGGTAACAATTGTTCACTTATTTATCTATTGCATATATAATGTAATGATAGACATAGGTATTTAAATATTTTTATTTACATAATTTTCTTATAAAATGGCTTATAAAATTACTCGTAACATTTGCTTACTTTAAAAGAATATCAACTATTAAGTACTTATGTCCAATAGTAAGCTGTTCTAGGTAATTATATTTTCATATGGTTCCGTGCTATTTTTATACATCTTTTGACACTTTTACAGTAAACAATCATAATATGGCATATTATATTCATAAATATAATAATCTGTGATACAAAGTTAAACTTGCACATAAAAACAATGATCAATGCACATTATACACCTTATAGTTAATGAAAATCTACATTAAAATTTATATAGAGATAAAAATTTAAATTATATTTTAAACATAGGGTAAACATAAACAATGTATCATACTAGAATTTAATCTTATGTTTTTAGTTGCTAGTACGCTAGGGCCAAACTTGGTCTGGTTTACTTGGGTCATTTGTCTGGTGTGTTGTCCCAATCCAATTTTTAAGTCCAAGCCTAAAAAAATAAGCTTAACTATAAGGAAAATAAGGGAGTGCAAAAGATAGTTTATCTAGGGTCTGCTAAAGCTGAATACGGCTCTGACAACAGTCTCCATATTCCTATTTCCTATGCATATAAATTATAATTTTCTTTAAAATATATAATTAAACTAAATTATTAGATATTATATATTAAAATAAAAATATGGAATATTCATTCTATTTATTTTATTATTGGCGTTTTTTTCAGTTGTAATATTAATTATATTTTAAGTACATTTCAATTACATATCAAGGAATTTAATATACTCAATTTTAGAGGTAATATTTCCAAATTACAATAATATTATAATTATTTTAAAATTTCTTTGACGATTACTATACTACAATTCAATTACCTACAAAATCTTATAAGAAAAACTACAATTGACACTATAATTTATTATAAAATCCCTGTAGCAATAGTTTTCAGCTTCACGAATGAACAACAATGTAATTCTTTTGAATTCTGCTAATTTTTAAGTATAAAACTAAAATACACATTTTAGTTTATGGCATCTACATCTTCAACAGAAAATTTGATCTGAGTTTCATGAATTAGTTGTGTCATTTTATAGCTCTATAAAAATATACAATGTAGATACTTAATTATATTAGTATATTTTTTATTTTTGGAAATAAAGTTAGCCTTACCTTAGCAGCAACACTATGCAATACATCAGATGTAGCCTGTCCTGTTTGTTGAACCATTTTGTACAAATATCCATTCTTGTTTTTCAACAAATTGTGAGGATGATCAAATTCAACCATTTTACCTCCATCCATTACTAGTAGTTTGTCAGAATCCATAACAGTGTTCAAACGATGAGCGATTGTTAATACTGTACAAGTTCGAAATTTATTTCTTAAAGTATTTTGAATTAATGCATCCGTTCTGAGACAATTAAATAATTTTAAATTAAATATAGTAATAACACTACTTAAATGAATATTCATTACTGTGCATCAACATTGGCAGTAGCTTCATCCAATACAAGAATTTTATTATTTCGTACTATCGCCCTAGCTAAACATACTAATTGTCTTTGACCAACACTGAGATTAAAACCTCCTTCAGACATTTTAGAATTGAGACAACCTGGCAATTCTTTAACAACTTCTTTTAACTCTACCTTAAAAAACATTAAGATTAATTTAATAACAATTATTGTACATTAGAATATAACATTTGATTATTTATTTAAAATCTAAATAGTTCTAACTTCTTCTAAAGCATTCCATAGAGCATCATCCGAATACTCCTTAAAAGGATCTAAATTTGTTCGCATTGTTCCCGAAAACAAAACTGGTTCTTGAGGGATGATGGAAATTTTAGATCGCAGCTCGTGTAATCCCAAATTATTAATATCTATATCATCAATAAAAATTG